>JAAMXU010004190.1:0-22796 GCA_019693545.1 Chaetoceros muelleri
TCTATGGGATATCTAATTAGATCTAAAATATCTAATTAGATACGCCCCGGTAAGCAGACGATCAATATTAATGTAGTGGTTGGGATGTTTGTTCTTATTCTTAATTAATACTACTACTGTACAGAATGTAATGTATTCGGTTTTGAGTAGGCGTGATGCATGAATGCATGAAGCAAGAGGCGGGAGCTCTCTCTCTCTAGAGTAGAGAGAGAGAACTTGGTCAGGTTCTCTCTATCGTCGCCAAGACACATGTACAAGACCCTACTTTCATCAGAGAGTGAATCTTGGATGGTACGTGTAGGTACATGTACTACCAGTAGTAAGTACATACAAGCAGTACACGGGTACCACTACCCGTCCATGCATGTCATCCAGCTTGCAGCAGAACGAAAAAGAGGAGCATCATCATGTGCACCCACTCATGCATTGTATTATTGTTACTCCGCTCCCGCCACAGACCGTGACCAACGGTCACAATCCATCAACACGATCGTGGAACAAACGATCCAAAACAATCATGAGCAAAAGAACAATTCACTCAGCAAATTAGTAATCTCATAATTTAAACTAAGTAACTAATTCGATTCCCAATTCGCCTTTAGCAATAATTAAAGTAGCGCGACAACAGGACTGCAAGTCGTCGACAATCATCGCAAGTACATTCGGCACTCGTTTCAATGATTGTTTGTACTCTGTGTACTAATTAACTCATTAGCTACCGACGGGAGACTACAGGCGGGAGAGTAAGTACCTGGTAGTCTCCTCCTTCTTGTTTTTTACTATTGGCTGTCCCATTCAATCACAGTATTACCGCTGACTGACCTGGCTACTGTATTCCTCTCTACTGGCTCTCGCTGGCTAGAGATAGTAGACGAGTTCTAATCAGCATACAGGGTAGGAAGTACACAGAGAGAAGAGTGTTGGGTTAATTATTCATTCACTCACACATTTGCATGGCCACATACATCTACTACTCTTGTACCCTGGCTGATACCCGATCATAGTACTAGTAGTATAACAACAACAAAATAGGAAAGCAGAAAAGAATTGATGCTGGTGCAGTGACTGCAAATCATAATGATGATGTATTATAAGGATGGTGACTATGATAGTTTTTGTAGTTATATGAGTGATAGTACTAGTACTTCAGCAAGACAGTTGCGGGAGATCAATTTAAATGACTACGATGCTGATGTAGAAGAGGCCATTGAGGCCATTCTCTCGATTCGGGATGAATGTATGAGAGACGAATACATGCATGGACTTATAAGGAAACGAGAGAGGTTGCACAAATCAACTGCCCTTCATCGTCTTTGCGAACAAAATTGTGCATCCATCGATAGTATTAAAGAATTGTATAACTACGGTGGGAAAAAGTATGTCATTGCAAAGAATACGGATGGAGATACAGCTCTTCATATTATCTGCAGAAATTTTGATGATGGAAACTTTTATATCATTGAAAAGCTGTTGGAGTATGGTGGTAAAGAGTTGTTGGTGCCAAATAATGGAATGAAAGAAACACCTCTTCACATACTATGCTGCAAGGATCACTCGTATACATATGTAGAGTCCATAGAGAAGTTGTGTGAGTATGGTGGTAAGGAATTGGTGATGGCAAAAGATGACGAGAAGGGAGAGACAGCTCTTCACAAACTATGCTGCAAGGAACACTTGTACTATACATATGTAGAGTCCATAGAGAAGTTGTGTGAGTATGGTGGTAAGGAATTGGTGATGGCAAAAGATGACAAGAAGGGAGAGACAGCTCTTCACAAACTGTGCTGCCAGGATCACTTGGATACATATGTAGAGTCCATAGAGAAGTTGTGTGAGTATGGTGGTAAGGAATTGGTGATGGCAAACGATGACGAGAAGGGAGAGACAGCTCTTCACAAACTATGCTGCCAGGAGCGCAAAAATTCATCCATTGAGTGTATCTTGAAGTTGTGTGAGTACGGTGGTGAGGAATTGTTGATTGAAAGAGATGAGATGGAGCGGACAGCCCTTCACAAACTATGCTTGCAGGAGCACAATACTTCGTCCAGTGAGTGCATTGCAAAGTTGTGTGAGTATGGTGGTAAGAAGTTGGTGATGGCAAGAAATGAGATTGGGCAGACAGCCCTTCACGCACTTTGTTGCAAGGATCCATCAGTTGAGGTGATAGAGAAGTTGCTTGCACACGGTGGAAAAGATTTGTTGATGGCAACAGATGATTATGGAGAGACAGCACTTCATATGCTCCACTACCAAGACCCCAAGAATACATCCATAGATAAGTTGATCGAGTACGGTGGTAAGGAATTGGTGATGGCAAGGGATAGTTGTGGGGGGACTGCACTTCATAGACTTTGCACTAGAAGTAATCAATCCATAGAGAAGTTGTGTAAGTATGGTGGCAGGGAGTTAGTCTTGGCAACAAACGAGAATGGAGATACAGCCCTACATATAATTTGTACCAACGAAAGTCATCTAAACACCATAGATGCCATTCAGGACTTATGTGAGTATGGTGGTAAGGAGTTAGTGATGAAGAAAAATAAACATGGATGGACAGCTCTTCATGTGCTTATTGCCAAGCCTGGGGTACCTTTGAGAGCAATTGCAAGGTTACTATGTCAGTATTATATTGACTGGGATATTCAATGTCTTGTTCACAAGATGCTTTCCAGCTCAGAGCAATGCTGCCGTACAAGTCAGATTCTACACCATATTTCAAAGACTCAAGATAAACAAACTGGATGGACAGTTCTTCATTGGATTTGTGCTAGAGGCACTACATCTGCTGATGTCATTGTTAAGTTATGTGAATATGGAGGTAAGAACTTGATCACTGCACAGGATAAGGATGGATGGACAGCCCTTCATTGGATGTGCATTAAACATAACCTGTGTGCAGAGACCATTAGTGATTTGTGCAATCATGGTGGTAAGGATCTTGTTGCAAAAAGGGATAAAAATGGTCAAACAGCTATTCATCAGATGTGCATTCAAAATAATCTATGTATTGATATCATTAATGACTTGGGCAAACATGGAGGTAAGGATCTTGTCACAGCACAGGATAAGAATGGATGCACAGCCCTGCATTATCTGTGTAAACAAAGGGATCCATGTGTTGAGACTATTAGCAAGCTGTACAATTATGGTGGCAGTGAATTGGTGATGGCAAAAGATAAATTCAAAATGACAGCTCTTCATATACTATGTGATAATACTACACCATCTCTCAAGGCCGTGAAAACATTGTGCACATTCGGTGGTCGGGCATTGATAATGGCAAAGGATGTATTTGGATTCACGGCTCTTCACCATATCTACAAACAACAATATGGCCCATGCCCTGAGGCTATCGAAATGCTATACCAATATGGTGGCATAGAATTGATCATGGAACCAAGCAATGATGGATCAACTGCTCTTCATTGGCTATGTACTGGAAAGTTTCCATCTGCCACTGAGATTAAGAAGTTACATCAATATTGTGGTAAGGCATTGTTCATGCTGCAAGATTTCTCTGGATATACAGCACTTCATTGGTATTGTTCCTTGCCCCACCTGTTTTATTATACAATTGTCAAGTTGTATGAATATGGTGGTAGGGAATTGGTCATGGCAAAGAGTTTAAATCAATCAACAGCCCTTCATGTGGTTTGCAGTTCAACAAATCAAGCTTTAGATGCAATCCGTATGTTGTATGAATATGGTGGTAATGAATTATTAATGGCACTTGATGAAAATAAAAGGACGGCTCTGCATGTGCTTTGTGATAGGCCGGATCCATGTCTATTGGCACTTGATCAGCTATATAAATACGGTGGTAAAGATTTGTTGTTGGCACTTGATGATAATGGAAGGACAGCATTTCATGTGCTTTGTAACCACTGCAATGCATCTGAAAAGGCATTTGAGAAGTTGTTTGAATACGGTGGTCAAGACTTGCTAATTATGCTTGTCATCAATGCAACGACAATGTAGACACATTTTTCAGAATTGTATTAATGTCTTGATTTTAAGTAAAATTATTTCCCATCATTTATTGAATCCAAAAAATTCAACCGCATTGTCATGAAACGTCTTTGCTGCATCTTCCAAACCAATTTCATCCTCACCACGCTGTCTCCTTCCCTCATTGATCAAATTCACTGTACATTCTAATACCATGGGCAGAGAACTAGGTACATTAGGGTATATCCCCTTGAGATATCGTTTCTTCATTTTATTACTCAATTGATCAAATGCTACACCACCATTCATGCCACTTTCCACTTGATAAAACAAATCCCTACAAGATGCAAATCCCATGTAGGGAGCATCGGTCTCAATCATGAGTTCGTCCAAAGGTATGATTCCATCGAGTAAACATTCCTGTACTTCTCTTGGACCCTCTCCTGATTTACATATATATCCCGATACAGAGAGGTAATATCCTCTCTTGACATATTCTATACATTCCTTCTTGGACCCTGTAAAGCAATGTACAATTATCTTTGGATGAGAAGCAGCAGCAGCAGCAGCAGCAGCAGTAGGATCCACATCCACATCACCACCACTCCTAATAGTAGTAGACAAATGCTCTCCAAAGACCTCATCCATCAACCTTATTGTATCATCAAATGCAAGTCGTTCATGTAAAAACAATGGTAAATTATACTCTTTTGCCAATTCCAATTGATTTCGAAACCAAGGTATCTGATCTTCTCGACATGGAAATCCCTCACTATAATCCAAACCCGTTTCTCCAATACATGTAATGAACTTTGTACCACCATCATGTTCTTGGGCATCATCTCTTTGTATCAATTTTCGTATCCGTTGATTATGTTTTTCAAAGGAAAGAGATGACCCACCACTTGCATGGTATGGATGTACACCCACACTCATGCGTATATCTATACTGCTACTACTACTAGTAGTAGTAGTAGTAGTATTGTGAGTCTCTTGTTGATGTTGACTCAATAAATCATACATGCGTTCTGCTTCATCCAATGTCGAAGATGGTGAAAAAATACCCTGAATATTGCTCAATATAGTAGAAGGATGGTTCAATATCCACAAAAGAGACTGTTCGTCCTGTTGCTGTTGCGTTTTATGATGATTATCGTTGTCATGATCATTAGGATCATCTTTTGCAGCAGGTGCAGCAGTAGCAGGTGCAGTAGGAACAAGCAGTGTCTTATTCATTAAATCAGGATGAAGTAAATTACAATCGACATCAATGAGTGGATAAGGATACCGTTGATGCCGTTGTGTCTGTGTCTGTGTCTGTTGCTGCTGTGATTCTTGCTGTGCTTTTGTCGTCATGCTCATGATGGTCGTCGTGGCAAATGTACTAATCCTACTCCTAGTAGTAGTAACACTCCTGCTACTGCTACTGCTACTGTTTGTTTTGAAATCTTTCCCACCAGTGGAAGAATACTTCTTCTTGCAAAAGACTTTTTGATACGGATGATGTGGATACTGGTAATTATATCGTGTTGACTTCTTGTGGTCAAGAATATTAAAAGCACTACTACTACTACTTGTTTTTATAAAAGTAGTAGCAGCAGCAGTAGTTGTGGTCGTCGTCCTTCTTGGTGAAATGCTGGCCAACAAGAGACAACAGCTGCTGTAGTTGCTGATTCTCATAAGCCGTGGATGGATGGGTGGATGGATGGATTATTGTATGAAAAAGTAAGTAACTAAATACAAGTGATGCTTACTTGTTTGCTACCGACCGGTACCTAGTTGCTTCTACCAAATATTGTGTGTTTCTTGTGAGATTTGCAGCAGTGTATCGCAGCCTATGTCCTGTAGAAGAGTACAGCACACTGTACTGTATTCATGGTTGCATGTCAGCCACTCAATTGTTGTGGTCACTTCTTCACTTTTTTTTCGTTTCTTGCATTCCTTTCCTTTTCTTCATTCCATCCTTTGTTAGTTTCTTAGTTTCATCAGACAGGAGGATGACACTTCAATCGTCAGCAGCACCAGAACCAACAAACCAACGACGACCACGCCGACGACGCCGTAAATTAAAACCTCTCGTCATTAGCATGGGAGGCAAACGGCAAGAAGACATTGTCAAAATGTTTTCACATCCTTCCATGGCTGCACATTTTGATCCTCCCGTCTTTTCTCCGGGTATTCCTCAACGAGAACTTCGGAATCAAAGGAATCTATTAATGCATGCGGGGAGGGCTGGTATTTTACCACCTGTCGAATGGGAGGCCTTATTGTCGAGTTATTCAGATGAGACTGCACCCACCAATAATAATAATAGGAACCACGGCATATTGGATGACATACTCAAAAATGTTCCGATTGATTCTACGAATCGAATGGGAAGTGAATTTGATAAAAGCATGCATTATTCCAAGGAATTATGGCAAAAGGCCAAGGGTATCAATCGAGGTAGGAGTGTATTGGCATGTACTTTGGCACATTTGATGGCCATGAAGAAGTTGGTGGAGGAAAATTATGATTTTATATTGGAAGATAATGTTCGTGCAATTCTTTGCAATCAAGGTAAAAAGAGTGTGTGTGAAAGCGATGATGTTGAGGGATATTCTTGTGAATGTGCGGATAGAATATGGAATGCTATAGAGGCAAGTCAAAATTGTCAAAATATTACTGGACAAGAAGAGTGTCATTTGAGATATTATGGATGGCTTGGTTCTAGAACCAATTTGGAATTTGTAATGAATGTTCACATTCCAAAAATGAAACAAAAATGGAGAAAGAGTCATGATGATGATGATGATGATGATGAGAGGGATGGTGGTGTTGGTAGTGGTAGTGATGATTGTTCAGTGTTTCCATTTCCAATCCAGGCCGATATTGATGACTATCTTTTATGCAGTCAACAACAACAACAACACAATAATAATAATAACAGCAGCAATCAAATGCCAGGTGGAACACCCATTTGGGGAGCTTATTCTTATTGGATATCCAAACAAGGATATCATGCTCTGATTGATTCTCTTCAAAAGGATGTTGGGGCACTTTTGTGGAAGGGGAAACGTATGAGATGTTATCATGTGAAACCCATTGATAAGATTCTACCAAGACGAATCATGGATGCATTTGATGATGAGAAAAATAGTGGCAGTAGTAGTGGTGGTGGTGGTGGAAATAGCAGTGGTAGGATGCATGTACATGTAGCAACTCATGCTGCTTTTTTTCGTGCACCCATGTTGACAAGTCAGATTCATAGTCAGTGGGATGCCGAGTTTTGTAAAAGTAGTGAATATCAAATGATGAAAATGTGCAGTAGTAAAAGTGGTAGTAGCAATGGAAATAGGAGCACCACCACCACCAGCAGCAGCAGCAGTGATCATGTTTGTTGGGATGGTCTTTGGTTGAATCGCGAGGAAAAATGTGTAGTGGAATATAGAAAGACATACAACGAATGGCAACGATACAACAAGGAACTCATGGAATAGTAATTAGTCAATGGATGTATGGTTGTGTCATGTAGTAAATAAATTTATATATTTAATTATAATTGGAATGGCAATATAGTATGGAAGAAGAAACAAAGTAGTGATTAGAAAAATATAAAGAAATCGTTGTCACCTACAAGAAGCCAACGTGTGCGGTGAATGATGAACGAGATGAATGATGATGAAAGATCGCAACAAGAGCCCTTCTGATGATATTTTCTGCTGCACACAGTACCATCCAGGGTACCCTGCTGTAGTTCCTGCTGTACATACAAAACATCGTATGTATCTCTACTATCTCTATCTCTCCTACAGTATGGTAGTTGGAAGAGTTCGTTCTGTAGCTGGCATAAGTAAAACATGGTTGATGGGCACGCCACCCAAGGCTAATTGTTATTTTTTACTTTTGGCTACAAGGACGAATAAAAAACAGAGAACAGCAGATACATAGACAACGGGGATTGGCTATTGATTGACTTGCTATTTCATTTTCATTAGTTTTAGTTAGGGCCCCAACACACACACACAGAGAGAGAGAGCAGAGTGAGTGAGTGATCTTCCACCTCATACACTACATCAAGCCGTTTGTCAACTCAACGACTACACTTGTATTTCCCCAACCAAGAAGTGACAAATGAGACAGGGAGAATCGTGTTGTTACTTTGTTAGTAAGTTAGTCAGTGGAAAAGAGAGCGTCTATGAGTCAAAATTATGAATCAATCTTGATTGTATATTTATTACTGATAAATACAATGGAAACTTGCAGTTATTGATGTTTGTGTATTTCTCACATGTACAGACTTTTGCATCGCTCACGACAGGTACATTACACATTACTACATACTCTCCACATCAAGCAAGCAAGCAAGCAAGCAGGACTGAATCTACACACTCTTAATGGTAGATAAGAAATACTGTAGTACAGTATTGTTGTAAAACGTAACACAATCAGCAAAAGAAGTCACAAAAGCAGAAAAGGCGTAAAACTATGAGCACCTCGGAAATTGCAGACCATACTCCTCGAGTTACTTACAACTCCAGCAATCATTTTGCGGTCTTGACACAAATGCATGGCAGTGTCTGGCCAAGAGTTTTACCACACTGTCTCCTGAATATACTCAACGTTTTGACTGTGGCTTGTTTAGATAGAGTTTACAATTTGGACCTTAGCTATTCGGACAAGGGACATACCTTCATGTCCATGATTGTATCTTTTCTGATAGTCACAAGATCCAATATAACCTATTCTAGATTTATGGAATCAAGATCGTATCTTTCCACCGTTATGAGATCTTGTAGAGAACTCATGCAATATGTTGTGACTTTTACTCGATATGATACTTCGGACAAGGCAAAAAAGTGGAGATATACCATGGCACGTAAGACCATTGTGTTGTTACGGTCGGTTGTGAGTGCACTGCAATTTCCAACCAAGGGAGAGCATACTTGGAAGATGCCAATTTTGAATGAAAAGGAACGAGAGGCTGTCAAAGAGGCAGTGGGAGAATTTGACAGTCATCGTACTCCCATGATTTTGGCCATGTGTAAGTTTAAGTGTACAGAAGAATATACTGTATTGAAAATATATATGTTGTGAAGATGATACACAACAATAATGTGTTTGTGTGAGTTTTTTGCTTGTCTTTACTCACCTGACACACACATCATCATCATCCTTTTTGCTTTTCAACAACCGACCAATACTAGTCTTGAGATCCAGCATTGCTTCCAATTGTGAATTTCTTTCATCGCCCATGAATCTGAATCGAGAATTGAAATTGCATGGCTTTGTGTCAGATTTTATAACGGGATATCATGGCCTGACGAAACTTATCGATACACAATTTCCATTTCCCCTGGCACAAATGACGAGAACCTTTGTGTATATTTGGGTGTATTCCCTTCCCTGGGTTTTGTACAATGATGAAATTCAGGTAACGCCATTGATTTTGATTGTCTTTTTCATCACCTATGGTAAGTGATTAGATTAGGATGTGCATGGAACATGGAATAGAGGGTGAAATACATGGTTTCTCAATAATACTGACGTTTGTTGGTCCAATGGGTCTTGGTTAGCTTTTGTAGGTCTAGAGTGTGTCAGCATTGAACTGGACGATCCTTATGGAAATGATGTAAGTTTCGATGGTATAATATACTCTTTGTATACATATTGATTGGTGATGATTCCAGTATTGACTCATCCATCTAACTAATCACCCAATCATCAACACATGCACACTGTTGTAGGCAAATGATTTTGATGTACTAGGAATGGCCAATGTCGTCTTTCAAGATATTCAAATTTGCATTTATGATGTGGATGGGAAAGAAGCGGCAGGAAAACTTGACAATTACTTTGAATTTGGAAGTGATCATTTGAATTTGGAGAGGGATGGATCCAGTGTTCGACTTGCTCCTACATCTATTCCTACTCCCATGCCACAATCCCAAGAATTGGCACAAAGTATAATTGGTCCTTCCAATAACAATAACTCCATAAAGAACTCGAGATCACCTGGACACTTGAGGAGACAGAGCTCCGATGCTGGAGATGGAAATAGTGTTTTATTGATGGGAGCAGGAGGAGGTTTAGGTGCAGGTAATGTCGGTCAACAAGTGCTCGTATCTAAAACAAAGACTTATGGTTCGATAAAAAGGGAAAATCGTTTACCACGTTTGCCAAGAAAGAGAGCATCTCGAGATGGTGATAACTTTGAGAATAGTCCAGATGCTGGAGATCAAAGTAGTTTGTTGTTGGCAAAAGGTCCCTCGAGTTCTGCAGCTACATCTTATGGAAGCGACGATGTTGTACCAACGGCTAGTAGTGATGATGAGAGACAGAGTGGATCTAGAGAGACTCACCCACTATTGATGCCTTGAGTCCTGAGTTCTATTATTTGTATTCACCGTTCACCGTTGGGCATTTGCTGAAGGGATTTAAAAAACAGCGAAATGTATCAATTTGTGTCGTATTCTTCTTTTGCCACCTCATTAGATCCTTTGTCGTTTGTAATTAGTTTCATTTCTTATTTGATCAAATACAATGAAAGAGTATTAGATATTAGTACAAGTACAGGGTACGCTATCTATCTAGACAGACACACATCATCATGGTATCTTACCGATGATACGAGATACTCCGTACAAGATACCAGAATGTGTTCTTCCTTCTTCCCCATCAACACACAAAATTATTTTTTGCCCCATGTGTTACTTTCTCTTCCGCTCCCCAAGGGGATATTCTATATTCTGCAAACAAACTAACTCACCGCTGAGCTCTCTTGCTCTTCACTTCATCCTTGTCAATAACAATCCTGTGTGGGTAGCTGGTCGCACGTCCCCCGGCACAAAGATTAGAAAGCAATCTGAAATGCAGTAACATCAAATAATGGCCTTTGCCTGTTATTGAGAAAGAATATTACAGTACCATCTGTCTCTCGCTCGCTCTGTGGTGGCCATAACGCATCATTGATGACAACCTACAGTATACAGTTGTAAGAAAGAAAAGAAGAAATGATTGGTATGGACAGATAGATTATGGCCGTGAGTTTGGATGTCAGCATTCCTACACGGTCAAGACTGTTGCACCGTGGTTCTGTACGACATCATTGTGATTTGCTGCTATTGTTGGCCGCCAAATAGGAGGTTTATGACAGAAAAGTCATCCGCTAGCTCTAGAGAGAGAGAGCGTTTCGGGTGTTGAAATCAATACAGAGTGAGTTTAACAAGGGACAAGGGGACACACTCACGTTCTACCAGCTAGGTTAGATTTTTTGTTCTTGGTTCTTCTGCGGACATCATCATCGAACCGTACACGTTATAACTTAACCATGAAGACGTTGAAATCGGTGTGTTTTTTGACTTTCTTTTGCTGTTGCCTAAGAATTGGGGGATGTTGTGACAATACAGATGTTACTCTTGGAGGAGAAGGAGGAGAACAAAGAAAAGACAAATCGTATGTCACTCACTTTGATGTGGAGAGTCGTAAAGCTGGGATTGACTTTTCAAACATGCTGGATGATTTATCCAATTTAGATGCGAAAGGAGCTGCAAGTTGGGTCATGGATAAATTGACGGAAACAATTCATGATAGAATGACCGCAATGTTTCAAAAGGCACCATCGGCAGAATGTCGAGCAAAGATTGCAAGACATTTTAGTTATTGGTTAAATGCAATTGGTAGAGAGGATGCTAGTTTCCCTTTTGTGGAGTCAAAGTTCCAAAACATGTGTCCTGAACGTGTAATTGATTTCAATAATTTACCCCAGCGAACAACCTTTGAATCAATCATGTACAGGACGTATCAACCTCCAAGAGATGAAGCTGAATACATTGAGGATAAAAACGATCTGAAGATATTGTACGGGATACTGACTCATGGAGACGATGCTCGAGGTACCATCCGACTCATTGAAGCTCTTTACGAAGACGATGTTCATACTATATTTGTGGTGCATGTCGATGGAAAACCAGTCAACGACAAGTTATACAATTCACTGGTGCTGTACTCTCAAAACAAAACGCACGTCCATATTTTACCTCGTGAACATACTTTACGTGTCAATTGGGGTGGATACTCCATGGTGAATGCCACAATGCAAATCTTGAAATATAGCTTTGGTTTGTTGTTGATAGACCATGGCGCTGTGGGGATAAGGAGTTACGAGAAGCCGCTGGATTTTCATAAATTTGTTCACCTTTCAGCATCCAGTTATCCACTCAAATCGAATGCTGAAATAAGAGAACGGATCTCAGCCTACCCTTTGGATGCCAATATGATCATGGTGATTATGAAACCCTTGGAACCACATTCATCTGCCTTCAACTATTATATCGAGTGCGATGATGCGGTGCACAGGATATATAGACTGCCACCACTCACGGCATCTACGCACGGAGTAAATTTATATACGAGTAGCCAATGGTTCATCATTAGTCGTGAATTTGCATGGTATTTGGCAAAGGCAGAAGCTGGCACACTTGTTTATGATTATATTCAATATGCCGAGCACACTGTGGTGGCCGATGAAACATTCTTTGGTACAGTATTGAGAAACTCTGAATTCTGCACCAAACATCACAATGATAATTTCCTTCACTTACAATTTGATCGTTGGGAGAGTGATATTCAGAATGGACAGAGAGATGAGAAGAAGTGTCTTTCTCCAGATCCAAATCGGTGTGGACGTTCTCCAACAACACTGACGGTAGATGATTTCTTTGCATTGGAATTATCCAATCAACTATTTGCACGAAAGTTCTCGGATACTGATACCGACATTCTTGATTTAATTGATGAATATCGCACTGCTGATGAAATGAGATATAGAGACATTACTGCTGGAAACTACACTGCACCTAAAATGACGGTAGATACTAAATTTGAGGGACAAGGTACATTGATTGTTGCAAAGGACAGTGTGAATTCTTCCACGCCATTATGTATTGGATTGGGAATGTCGGGTCATCAAGTAAGATTGTTTGTTTGTGTTTTGATGAGTTTTGTTGAAGGTGTTTCCTGATGAAATTTCTACTCACAATCGTGGTCCCTTCCCTATTCTTTGCTTCACAATCTCTCATGATCCCGTCTCAAGGTCAAATTAGTACCATGTTTTCACGACGAAATAGTTCCAATTTTAGCTCATGGTTGGGAAACTGGAGCAGTCATTAAAGAAGAAGTACTACCACACAATCAATGGGAAGTTGGACCATGTAGTTCGGATGGATTTCTGAAGCGAAGGTAAGAAAGGAACGACCACGTATTGGTACTAACATGTTTTCATATCTTTTTCTCACTGTTTCTTTTCATGGTGCTTGATCTTTCTCTCTTCTCTCCTATCCTCTAGATCTGATACTGGACAAATGGAATCACAACGAGGTAGACATAGTTCACCACACTGCATGATCAAACAACTGGGCGGATCTCGACATGGACGATGCCTCGATATTCAGGGTGAAAGAATAGAACCTGGAGGTCAAATTCAAGTATACCCATGCATCCACAAATGGCATCAAATGTATGGGTTCGGAGATGGAACGGTAGCTCCTCCTGGTAGTATTCACGGATCCATTCCAAAAAATGTCTTGAAAACCATTCTACACAAAGGCAAAGATCAGGCCCCACACTTGTGCTTGGGAGCATCCGGCCGAGCAGGGAAACGATACATTCCATGGGAGGAAGATGAGAATAAAATCGATTTGTACCATGACCAAGACTTTGTACCATCCCATGATGAATTGGAACCATTTTTCAAGCAAGGGATAGTACCTCCCATTACCTTGTGGAAGAACAAGTCCCTTGTGACCATTCCATGCTCAGATATTGATGCCGTGATAAAGTTTGTCTTTGTTCCCTTCATTATAGAAGATCAAGGAGGCGAGGAAGGACAATTCACCATCCCGTCGCCACTGAAGGTGCAGGAAGCATCTAGTCTAAACATTCAAGATAGACTAGAGCTGTAATTATTGAACGAATAATGCACGTTGTTTCACAAAATATTTTCAAACACTACTTTTACGATTTACATGGCCTTGGTCATGACGTCATTTAATTTCGTAACCAATTCATAAATTTCCTTATCCTCAATCATTGCAACTTCAATGGCATCCCTCCCCCCTGTCATCATAATTTTCATGACTTGCTGCATTTTAGGGTTGTTCATCAATTCCATAACCTCTGGATTCCCCATGAGCTGTTTCAGCATATCTGGAGGCATTCCACCCGGAAGCGTCCCATCCCCCCCAGTAGCCTTTCTTAGAATGTCATCGTCAATCTCGACGGATCTATCCTCTCTTTGCTGTAGTTATACGTCAAAATCATAAAATAAGAACGTTGTAAGATCCATAAAAATTATGAGGGAACAAATAAGGTGGTTACATATCTGTACAGATTGTTCTCAGAAAAAAAAGCAAATGATACTATTCCAAGATGAGGGAGGGAATGTGCAACATACTTACTCGCTGCTTGTTGAATTGATCAATAATGGATGGATCTGCTGTTCCACTGCATGTTTTATTTAATTATAAGACATAATGCAAGCATGTTATTTCAAATGTCCTTTATATATAGAAAAAGAAAACGGATTTCCTCCTGTAGTACGTACCTTGCTCTGGCCTGTACTAATTTCTGTGCCAATGATTCCTTATCAAAGCAGTCAGAGTAATCAACACCACGCAAATCCAGTTCAGACTTTATTTCAGCAACTCTCATGGTTCCTGGCTCTGCATAGTCATCATCACTATCATCGTCCAATCTATCGTCATTACTAGTTGCCGAGAAAAATAGCCTTTTCGAAGGAAGATGACGAGTAGGAGAGCTAATAAAAGAGCATGAAAAGGCCTTAGTATCAATTGATACGAAAGATAATGTTGCTGTGAATAATAGAGGAACTATTATTTTCATTTTATTCAATATTTGTTCTGTTCTTGCTTGATTAATTGGCTGATGAATGAACAAAAGAAGTGAAAAGACAAAACAACAAAAGAAGAAGTGAACGAGCGACAAGGCCTCTCACCTAAAATCTGACGAAAGACCATGATGATCGGGTGGTGGTTGGGCATACCTACTACTACTACTACCAATACACACACTACACGTACAACAGGTACCTATGTCCTGGATGGGTACGTACCGTACCACGTACGTTTCTCGTACGACTACCTACAGTACCAAACACCGAACCCTCCCCTCTAAAAATATATAATATAAACTCAACACTCTTTAACAAAACAGACTAAAACTGAATATAACTCTTATTCTATCTATCCTATAATATAATCTACATTTAATCGATCGATTGGAAATCAAACCATGAGCAGCAACAATCCTGTAGTATTTTTTGACATTACCATTGGAGGATCCCCCAAAGGTCGTATTGAAATGGAACTCGCTGCCGACGTCGTCCCCAAAACAGCCGAAAACTTCCGATGTCTCTGCACGGGAGAAAAGGGCATGGGCAGAACAGGCAAGCTCTTGCACTTCAAAGGGAGTTCCTTCCATAGGGTCATTCCAGGATTCATGTGCCAGGGAGGAGATTTCACACGACACAATGGGACGGGAGGGGAATCGATTTATGGAGAGAAATTCAAGGATGAAAATTTTATTCTCAAGCACACTGGTCCGGGTGTATTGAGTATGGCCAATGCAGGACCCAATACGAATGGAAGTCAGTTCTTTTTGTGTACTGCAGAGACACAGTGGTTGGATGGGAAACATGTTGTATTTGGAAAAGTGATCAGTGGGATGGACGTTGTTAGTGCGATTGAACAGGTGGGGAGTGATTCTGGACGTACCAGAGTTCCAGTGGTGATTGCAGATTGTGGGCAACTTCGTTAGTAGTATTTTATTTTATGTATATGTGGTGTAGGGTGAGAGTTAGATTGTTGTTGGTGGATGCTGGGTTAGAGGTTAGATGATAATGAAAGAGACAAACAAAAAACTTCTATATTAGCTAGCTACTAGTCTCAACTCATCATCCTCATAGATTCGTGATTATTCAGCTTCTTTTTTGTGCGGAAGCCGTTCACATTTCTTCTGATAGCAAACAGCGTTCTCCTTTTCAAAGAAGAAGCGATCTTTCACAACACTATCGTGACTACTAAACTCGATTACACTCATTCCAATCAACAACTCTAGTAAACACACAGAGAATCGTTGATAATGATGTGGTGTTTAAGGATGATAATTTAGAAGGTGTTGATACACAATTGAAAAGTGAAGAAGTTGACATGGAGTTTAAAGTGCATAATGGAAGTTGTATCTAGAGAGTATCTAGAGTTATACCTATATAGTAGAATAGAATAGCAATGGTTTTAACATTATCATTTGAACAGCTCCTGCAGCTGCTGCTCCCTACATTGCACATTGCTCACTGTGCAACAACAAAATATAATCACATCCAGTTTCTTGTTTCCTGTCAATGTCATTGCCCAAACCGTATCAATAAAATATTTTACACAGATGATCCTCAAGGCTTGAGTGATGGTAAAGTGATACTGAAAGATTTGACCCAACTTGCTGGCTTCCTCTGTGCTGAAATTGTAATGCCACCTCCAAGGAAACACCCCCTCAGCACTATGACTGGAACTTTGTTTTGGAAGGCCAATAAGTGAACAACAGGAATGGCATATTTTGTCAATTTAACTTTCATTCAGGATGGATCCATGGCTGTGACAAGTTCCAAATAGTAGAAGACACCAACACAAAAGGAAGAATAATAATTACCTCATGGTCTAATGTCTCAGCTTTTAAGTTGACTAGTAGCCCAACAAAGGGGCGCATCTACAATTATGATCACCAATCAGTAGCAGACCAGCATATAAGAAACAGCAGAGTAACGTAGTAAATCATAAGAATCCTGGTACTTTAAAAACAGTTTAGAGCCATATGCACTAGCCTACACAACTTTACTCGTGCTGCTGGTGGCTTCCAGATTCATTCACATAGTGAATAGTGATCAATTTATGATGTGATGGTAGTAATCCCTACAATAGCCTATAAATCAGTTGCTGTTTTCGATTAAAAAGTGCATTCAATATTCATACAGTGTGGTGTGTATAAAATATAAAATTGTATGTAATAGACAATGACATCAAAAGAACGACACCGGCTGGGTTCGAACCAACGCGGGAAAATCCCAACGGATTTCAAGTCCGTCGCCTTAACCACTCGGCCACGGTGTCATTGATGCAGCTAACAGTAATTATAAGATATAATGTTTTTGTGATCAACTGTAATTCTCTACCTTCTACGCACTCTACCTGACCTGCATCTGTCTTGTAGAAACATCACATAAAAAACATGGAACCATCAAACAAGCAATGGGAAACATCTTTCATCCAGGCAGCTCCAATATTCAGTGGAAGCCTCTCGGCTATTTCTTCAGCTCTCATTATTTATATCATATCGAGATCTCAAACGGGACTATCGAGTATTTATCACAGAATCATGTTTGGCATGAGCTTAGCGGACATATTAAGCAGCGTATCGATTGCTTTATCCACTTTGCCCATGCCCTCTTATATGCCAAAGGAAGAAGACTTTGAATATCACTGGACCAGTACTCGACTAGGCAATGAGTACACTTGCAATGCCCAGGGATTCTTTCAATCTTTTGGTATGTTGTGCACGTTTCACTACAATACCATGTTATGTGTCTACTATGCCTGTGCCATAGCCTTTGCAATGCAGGAAACGAAGATCAAACAGCATGTGGAGCCGTTATTGCATGTCGTACCGATAATAGCTGGTCTTGTGCCGGCTATTTGCTTTTTAGTTACAGAAATGTACAATCCACAGATAGGAAA
This sequence comes from Chaetoceros muelleri, assembly GCA_019693545.1. Classification (NCBI taxonomy): domain Eukaryota; phylum Bacillariophyta; class Thalassiosirophyceae; order Chaetocerotales; family Chaetocerotaceae; genus Chaetoceros; species Chaetoceros muelleri. Next base: position 17,733 of record JAAMXU010004190.1, read on the forward strand.
TAACCTGCCTCAGGCTTCTTGGTGTACACCATCGAGGTATCCGTTAGAGTGCGGTAATGAAAATATTGAATGTATCCGCGGTTTCGATACATCCAATTCGCTGCTGCTTGCAATGGGGGTCGTGTCATCTTTTGCATTATTAACGATTGTGATATCATTGAGTTTGGTGCTGCACAAGGTGCAAAGAACGGAGAGAATATGTCGAGGCATTTTTAATATGGCGTTTGCAGAGGAACTCGCCAATACAAGAATCGTGCTGATGCAAGCATTATTTTACGTCGTCGCATTCTTGATATGCGTATCTCCCCCTTTTATCCATGCCATCGCAGTTAAAATGGTCGCATCACAAAGAACGTTAGAAAGGTTACTTTTAGTGACTCTCCTTCTGCTTCCTCTGCAAGGCTTTTTTAATTTCTTCATTTTCATGATTCACAAAGTACACAATTATCGCCGTGTGAATAATGCAGCAACCATTCGAGACGTGGTTAGATTGTTGTTCTTTTCAGCTGCACAGGAACCATGTTTTTTATCAAGAATATCCATTATACAAAACGACGAAGATTCTTTTGATGATGAAAGTGTTGAAAAGAAAGAAACTATTGACATTGTGATGAATGATGAAGGGTGCAATGATGAGACTATGAGATATCGTCTACAAATCATGTCCAAAAAAGTGGAGATATCCAATGACTATGATGTAGGAGGTAATGGTGATGGCAGTGGTGGTGAATCTTGCATGAGTCTTGATGAGAATGTGCTTCAAGGCCACATGGCAGGAAGCTATGAACATGCAGTGTCAATGTCAATTGGGTCATCTGGATTATCCTTTGTAGGATCAGATGCTGAGAACGAGGCATTCTCCTATCCGTCGGTTAGTCCCTTCTCCGTCAATGGAGAGCTGTCCTTGAATTCACGGTGATACTGATGATGATGGGCCAGCTGCAAGAAGTTGGTCTATCGGAAGAATTGTATGCCATGAATTGGAGCGTGTAAATAATCATGTTTTTGTTGCATCCTAACAGCATAACTCAAATAAATATGTCTTACCTTAATAGCAACCCCGATTTATGCAAGTAAAGATGCACTTCTTTAGGATGACAAGAAAAGTGAAAGGGCAAAAACTGGCCCTCGTCCACAAGCTTTCTTATACGCGACACCTATGTAACGGCTAACACAATAATCCTTAGGACAATAATAGTTGCCATCTCCTGTATGATCCTGCAGACCATCTCTAACTAATCAAAGCTTCTTATTCTATTTGTAAATGGTTTGTTGTCAAGTGACAAACTCAATAAATAGTTGTACCCTCCATTCTTCTACATTCCTCAATACACGAATAAAGAAAGAAAGCTAATCCGTGGAATAGCTTTGAGGGGAGAGGAAAGAAGAGAGAAACTGAGAGAGGGAAAGGCTTGTAAAGAAGCTTTGGAGCGGTAAGTTTCGATCGTCTTAAAGTCAACTCGAAGCAATTGCTAAGGTAAACTAAAAACGATATTATCAAGAAACTGTGAGCTTATTTTAGAATTGTAGGATTCGTTCTATCGTAGAATCCTACACGTCCATGGATTAGTATGACACAGAGAAAGAAGAAGAAAGATGTCTGGGGAACAGACAATAATCCTGGCGCGCCCCGTAAATCCATCGTAGAGCAATGACAATTATCCCGCGCGATCTGACCTAATCCCACAGGATTTGTACGTAACCCGTAAGAAGCTCTATCAAATAACAACAGCTGATCCGACATCGTAGACCAGTATTCCAAGTGAATAGTCCACCATGAGGTACGCCAAAATATTAGCATTAACATAAAGCAAAAAAGAAAGGAAAAAGGATTTATTTGATATTGTTGGTTTTATGTGAACAACAACAAGTGACAAACTTGTTCAACTCTGTAATTTGAATCTTATCTGAATACATATATGCACTATTCCTACATTTTCTGACTTAGAGTATATGCGCTGAATAACTCAGGCATACAATTCCAATCATACTACCTCTAGAGAGTAGAGGAGTGAGTAGAGCTAGAGCTAGAGCTAGAGCTAGTAGATCTCTAGAACTCTAGAGAGAGAGCTAGAGAGAGAAGACAAGAGGAAGCTAGTAGCTCTGGTTCTCTCCTACTACTAATAGAGAATAGAGGGGAGAGAGTGTGTGGTGTGGTGGTGGAGGGAAACAGTTGTAGCCTTAGGCTCATCAGCCAGCGTATGAGAAACATATTATGACTGAATGCTGAGAGAATCTCAGTGTACCGATTTCAGAAGGTGCAAACTATGCACAAAAAGAGTATACCAGAAGTACAAGAGGGAAAGATGATGAACGACAGACAGGCTGCCGAGGATGAATTTGGCATGAATTAGGATAGCTCTGGTTGATTGCCATTCTTGTGAAAGTTGTGTGTTGAATCTACTAGTGGTAGTTGCTCAAAATAATTTAACTTCGAGTAGTCTCATAGTAGGCTAGCTACCTCATCTTAGGGCGAGGGTACTTCACCATACTCTTCTTGTTCTTGGCCATCCGCCCGGCCACTCCTTGATACTCAGAGTCAGACTGGTTCTAGTATATCAGTTTGAGGACGATAAATGATTCTAGACTCTGGTCATTCATTGAGTGTGTATTTAAATTAAAATACATTGAGGAGCAAAACTACTTTCAGATGATGAATGCTCACCTGAAAGATAAGTGACATAGATAAGCTACGACAATAAATATGTGTAGGTAGTTTTACTGTTAACCTGTCGGTTAAAAATTAGGAGGTACATTCGGGTGCACCTCAGCAACATGGCGTGGTTCCCCGCACCCCTGTGACTCCTGTTAAAATGTGTGCATCATCCATCATCTAAACAGCGGTAGGTTCCTAACATCCCTAACCGACGAGATATTTAATCATATGGCATGTCCAGGGGGGGACAGCATTACCATGGGGACAACTTTCCGTGAAATACGGTAGCAGCCAGATTCTTTGAGTTGATGTCACATTTTCATAAAAAATATTGTTGTACTTTTGAAGGTAATAATAGATTTTTTTGTTTTAGTTAAAACATACATCATGATGTATTGCGGCCGGTGGGTCAATAGAGGAGTTCATGCATTTCCCGTGGTGGTATAATTGGCCATGTGAATCCAACACTGCTTTCACATTTGAGATGAAGCAACTGCAGTACAAATCTATTGCAAATACTTGCATCTCTCTTGAATCAATAATTATCACTATTCCAAGTACCACTTCATCACAGATTCGAATCTTTTTCAAACGCTGTTCCCACTAGACTGAGTGATACTTCTATTGAAACGCTGATGTTCTTCCCTTTCTGATAGATTTGTAAAAATGTAATGTTCCCTACTGATAATAGGGAAAGGATCACTCAAAGTGGTTACATGACAAGATGCTCCTTCGCAAGAAGGCTCGTTGTTTCCCACAAAGTCACTCTGTCCTTGAGAAATACCTGCTGGACTAATGCCAATAGTATTTTTCATGTGTTCAAGTTTCATTAATCCCAAGCGATAATGTAACTCCTCATCCGATTCATCTTTCATATGAATATCGTATACTTTATGTCGTTGCATCATCAAGTCTACACTATCCACCAACTTAGGGCATCTATGTTGACCTTCATCGCTTCCCACCTCCCCCCCCTCAGACTGATTCACTATGGATATCCGAGAAATAAAACATGGATCATGTGCTGATGTACAAAATAGCGAACCTATAATATGCCATATGCTCACATCACGCCACACTCGGCGATAGTTGTAAACCTTGAATGATACAAAAATAATACAGTTGAAGAACCCCTGGAGTGGGAAAAATAAAAGAGACATCTTCTCCATAAACTTGAAAGTACCCGCCTGACTTTCTCTATCAAGGGCACCAGTAAGTATCAATATGGGTGGCAGTATTCCTAGTAGAAAAGCAGCTATGTAAGAGAAGGCTTGCACGAAAACCGCCTTGGTGTTTCTATTCTTGTCCAGTATAGTGGACATGGCTTCGTCCCTGTCGCCATTCTTGTCATGATTCGCTACTAGATTGGCAATCCGTCGAACCATGAGATCATTTTTGTAAACTTTCCATATCACTGCACTTAAGGAGAGGAATATCACACACAATAGGTACAACATACCAGCATAAGTCAGGCGCTCAAATAGTTTTGTAGTTTCTTGGTTCCCATGAATACACTCGGTACCCTTCAATAGACTGCATTCGTAAGGGTAAGCAATGGGTCCACACCATGCATACCATGATATTCCTGGGTTGAACATGTCATAGAAAAGAGGGGGCACCGAGAAAGACAAACCTACCAGCATTGATATGGCATGCAATATCGGTTCGACATATTTTTTAATATTTGCTTCCTTCATGGCTAGGGCAATGGCACAGGCATAATACATGCATAGCATGCCATTGTAATTGTACATGCATGACATACCAAATGTGACAAAGAACCCTTGGGCATTGCAAGTAGATGTGTTGCCCAGTCGAGTACCAGCCCAATGGTAACCAAAGACTTCTTCTTTTGGCATATAAGAGGGCATGGGAAACGAAGTCGAGGCCGTAGCTACACTCCCACAAATATCTGCCACGCTCATCCCAAACATGATTCGATGATAAATACTCGACAGCCTTGTTTCGGATCTCAATATGATATATATGATGAGACCTGAAGAAATAGCCGAGAGACTCCCTGTAAATCTCGGTACTAAAGCTGCGTAGTCCGTCTCCCAGGGATCCAACGTTTCAGGGGAGAAACACTCCGGGCTGTTGATATCACAATCGTTTGTTACATTCATTTTACTTTCAATATTTCGTGTGAAATACTCTGTCATATCTGAAGAAAGTGACCGAATGGTGTATGGGATGGGATGGCTTCTCTCTCTCTGGAGTGATAGAGAGAAGGTAAGATATATTTTATATGGCTTTGACTTGACCCGAGGACCAGAGTCTGAGAGACCCTCTCGCTCAGTGCGGTAAGTGGGCGGTAAAGAGTTGGCGGTAAGGATTATCTTCAATAATGTAAAGATTACAGGTTATTTAGGCGCGAACTTTTGGCGATCAGTTTGAATTTAGAAGAG
>JAAMXU010004232.1:0-11505 GCA_019693545.1 Chaetoceros muelleri
AAACGCTTGAAGGTTATCTCCACCTTTGGATGCCTTTCCTGTACTCTTTCGTTTCTTACCAGACGATGCAGCTACACTCGAACCAAAGGAACTTATACCAACAGCAGGGCTGCTACTAGATTGCTTCGACGTCACGGAAGCAGCAGCGACGCTAGAACCAAAGGAGGTGGTAGCACGTTTGGTCCCACCAGACAAGCCACTAATCGTTTTCTGTCGTGCCAAACTTTCTTGTCGTAACTTGTTCAATTTACTGACTTGTGCACCACTACCATGGCCAGTAACAGAACCTGCATAGTTGGATCCCATAGCACCGCTACTGCCTGGTTTGTCACCATACAAGAGCTTTTCACTCAAATTTTGATTGTTTCCAACTTTTTTCAATTTTGTTGATTTGATCTTGTGCCGATCAATTTCTATATCTTCTCTTATTTTTCTCATTTTTGCACCACGCGTTTTGATGATTATCTTTTCTCTTGCGCTCAGTACCTTGAAAAGTTCCCTCCACTGTGTCGTCTGTTGCACATCTTCCAAGTCTTTTTGATGTTGTTCTATGGATGTATTTCGGTGCCTACCACTGCAGGATACATTCTGATCTTTACCCGGTGTAGAGGACGCCATGGTTTTCCATTCATTCAGTAATATCTCCATTTGAGCAAGATAAGATTTGCCCTTGTATTGGGGTTGCAAATCTGGATCATTGTTGATTTGATTCACTTCATCGACCGACTGCGACGATGACACTTTTTTACTTTCCTTGACGAATCTCTTGAGCGCTTTTCCAATTCCACTCTGTAATAATAATGGAACTGACATGGGCCTGTTAGTTAGGATGGAAATGTGTTGTTGCAGGCTGCGAATTTTAATGAGTAGATCCCTGGAAGATTGTGCCACTCGGCGTTGCTCTGTGACTGCTTGTTCTTGATAGATCTCGACCGTGTCACCTACCAATTTTCCTTTCACTGGTGTACGCCCTCGATGATCCCAAAATGATTCAAGGTCAGTTCCAATTCGCTTCATATTCTCCACCTGTTGCCTCCAAGGCAACATCATAATCTCTGGACGAGAATGACCCCCCGGCTTAAATTGAAAATCGGTGCAATCCTTCCAGACAATTTCATCCGTAATTCTAGACTTTGCCAAATGTGGATTCTGTGTTTCTATGTCCAACATTGTTTTACACGAAATGACCGGTTGTCTTCTTCCATCACTCAGTGTCGGTCCGGACATGATGGCTACTTTGGGTGCTGTCATTCGATATTTCATTTGTACGATGGATTCCCAGTGGCTTTCTTCGAGGCAATAGAAACATTCTGCGGGGTATCTTTCTAGGTTTTTGACGATTGTACGTTTGCACATCAAGGCCAAGCTAGTGAAGTTTCTAGTTTGGCTGCAGGCCTGTGGTTGCGATGAGTCTACCATTCTTATTATTTCTTTAACAATAGGTAGTTCTTTCTTGGTGATGGTGAAAGTTGGGAATAGATAGAAATGAAATTGTCAAAAATATGTGTGCTGGTTCACTACAAAAAATAAAATCTACTAGTATGTTGTAATCAATTGTTGTTAGTACCGGAGTAAAAAAATGTGTAGAAGGAAGTGAAAAGGTACGTAGAGTAAAAAATGTAAAAGTAGCTATTGCATGTACGTACAGACAGCGGCCGTACGTGGTACTGTACGTAGGACACTGTACACACTGTAATCATGAACTGTTCGTTGAACCAGTGAGCCCACGTGGAGAGACACATGTCACTTGGGGTCTCAACGGCTCGTTGTCCCGGGCTAAAACAGACGAAAAAGGCACCGTTCAAATAGGCAAAACATTACGGTACTGGTACGGGTACTTGTCTTCATGCAGTAACTGTATGCAGTGTATTATTATTTGATATCGTTGATTAGGAAACTCATAAAATAAACGTATATCCTTAAAGGGCATTGTTATTCGGGTTGGTAATAATACATCATGACAACTTCAGCCAACAATGACAGCTGGAAACCCAAGCTGAAGAATTTCATGGTCATTGGTGGGGGTCTCGCTGCATTTCTATTTGCTGTCTCCTCAAGTACTACTAACCATGGCGGAAATTCTGCTGTCAGCGATAACTCTTCTCTTACTACCCCAGCAATCCTTGACGCGGATTCCATCGCTCGTTCCATGAGCATTGCAGGCCTCGGGGCGAACGGGAAATTCCATCAGTCGGGCTTTGGCGGGATTCTGAATATTAATCATCCTGCAGGTGCAAGGGCTCGCCGCAGACTTTCCGAAGCCAATGTGATCATTCCCACCTCAGCTGTAGAACACGCCATTCCCTCTTTGAGTCGGGAGAATATTGAAAATCTTCATGGTCATTACGTGCACGATGAACATCGCTCGCCCTTTGCATCCTTCTTGTACGACCGTCCCAAGGAAGAGCTCGATGCGGAACAGGAGGATTATGTAAAGAGAATGAATCAAATTCGTCAAGAGTGGGGAGCATGGGACTTCAATGACGAGCATCCGGAAATTAGGCCCATTGCGAATTTCGACAAAACGCCTTACAAGGATATGATGAACAAGGACTTTCCCAAGAACTCCTGGCAAATGGATCAAAAGTATGTGACAGATTTCATCGCAGAAGCTAGAAAACTTGTCAATCGAGTGAGAGAAGGAATATATGCAGAATATGGACATGCTACCAAAGATTTGAAGTCCGAGGAAGAAATTCAAGCCAGAAATGAGTTGTTCAAGATTCACATTACCGAAGAAGCTGTAGCTCCCAGAGTCTCGCATGGATGGGCTTTTATTAATCGAAAAGGTCTTGACATGTATGCAAGAAAACTTCTTCATAGCATGATGACCAATGATGAGTTTTACTACGTTATGGGAGGTCACAGTGCTGCTGCTGGGCACGGAAATAATTTTGCGCAAACTTACATGATGGAATTTGCCAACATTATGGAACCGGTCCTTCACAAGCTAGGTGTACGCCTTATTGCTCGTAGCCTTGCCATGGGTGGACTCGGAACTACACATTTCAGTCTTGGAGCTTCCACCTTGTACGGGGAGACTGATGTTATATTCTGGGACAGCGGAATGACTGAAAAAAGCGGCGATGATCAAGATTTGTTTCACAAGCAAAACTTGCTTGGTGGAGAACGTGTTCCTGTCCTCCTGAATGGATATGTCGCTAATTTGAAGGTTGAAACGGGAGACAATCTCTGGTACGGGAATATTCTACCCGGATGGTCAGCAGTGCCCAAGACTACAGGTTTGGATCAGGGTGCAGAATTACCCTGGGCGGTCCAATATTTGTATTGCCAACAAGATGTGGGAGGTCTATGCAATGGCCGTGAAGGTGTTCCAAGGTTTCATGACTCTTGCTGGATTCCAAGATCTGATTACACCCCCACTACAAAACAGAATCCAGGTGGAGTAGGTGGTAAGGCTGGTTGGCATCCTGGGGACAGACCTCATAAGTTTGACGGTCGAAGGCATACCATGTTGATGCTCAGAGCTTTGGATGAAGCTTTGGATATTTGGGAGCATGGTATCCAACAGGACGGTTTCCCTCTCAAGGAGTCATACTGGCATGTTGGGGATATCTATACAAGTGTCCGTTCTCATTTGTCTGATTATCTCAACAACGAAGGTTTCCAAAAAACGGGATGTGAAAAAAGATGGGCCAATCATGAATCGGTCAAAGGGATGGGATTGGATAGAGCATGCCGCATGTCTTTCAAAGGCATGTCTGAGTTCACGCCAATCAATAGAGGGTATCACAATAGTATTCAGCGTCATTTGAAAGCGGCACCGAATGGATACAAACCTTCTAATGAATTTGAAGCAGTGTATGAAGGGATTGATATCCTGCCAACTTTCTGGAAAGTTCCTGAAGGACATGTGGATGTTCACGCTATTGCTATTGCATCTACCTATGCTGCTCCCGAACTTGATCACAGCTGGGTTGAGGATAGTGACAACGACAACGTAGAAGAAGCAGAGAATTCAAGGAGAATGTTAAGGAAAGCTTCGATGGAACGTTTATTTGTTTCAGAGAAAGAAGATTCAAACGAGGTGAAAGTGCACTCAATGCCGGAAATTTCAAGGTCCTTGAATAGCGACGAGGTAATTCCTGGTCAGGGATGGGGCATTTATGCTGTCGGTGGAGAAGAAATAACTGGATATTGCGATGGTTCTCCCATGAGTTTTAATTGCAAGCGTTCTAAAAATCGAAATTGCTTGCTGTCGGGCCAAAACGATGCAAGGTGTTCTGTCAATGGCGATGGGTTGAGTGGTTGGGTAGTTATTACCGTTCCTGACGTCAAGGAAGGGCTCATTTTTGCCAGACTCCAGGTAAGCTATGTAGTCGTTTTTTATGGATTGCTCTCGTTCAGATTTTAGAGTGTTATCTCAACATTGATCTATTTAAAATCCGTAGTGGTGGTATCCACGCGAGGGTCAGTGGCCACGAACAAAAACGTGGACAGAAGTAAATAACGGCATCACATATGGAAATGAGTTAGGAAATAGAAATCTGAAGGGTAAAGTCGTAGACTGGCCAGAAGACTTCAAGCTCGATGTCGCAGTCAACGGAAAAATTATCAAAACATTTACTTACGAGGAATACAAGGCGTTGGTTGGTGAAATTGCATATAATGAATCTTTTTACCCTCTAGTTGACGACAAGGATATTGCAACCGGAACCGTGGAATTAGGATTACGTATTAGGAGTGAGCAATCTCCCAAGAATGCTGCATTTCAGATTACTCATATTTACTGGGCATAAGCTTCTAGTTACTGTACTTATGCACCGTTAGCATCATGTGTTAGCAAAGAATCCATGAAAAGGGGTGCAACAATTTGTAACGTATTCAATATTTTTTAATGTCTACACCTACTTGGTACTCTGATAACCATCAGTTCATAAAAAAACTAACTGAGAAGAGGATAGAAGCTTGTCTAACAGCTAATTAGTTCCAGCCATAAAGTTCCTCCAGGTAATGCGCGAAAGTGACCACTTTCCCAGTGGGGAAAGGTTCGAAATCATCGTCAAAAATCAGCTCCGTAGCTACCTCAATCGTACCATATTCCATGAATGATTCATTTTCACTATTGCTAGAAACAAAAACATCCACTTTAAGTCCACTTAAGAATTCAAATAGATTAGTAATTTCCTTATTTAAGCACCTAGCATAATTATAGTCTCGCATTTCAAGGTTGCCATCCTCGTTTGGAAACCATGCTCCGTCAACATCTGGATCCTCAGATTTCCCACGAAAGAACAAAAGCACTTTGTTGTCAATCAGTCTATAAATGTGTACAGTGATAGTCAAATCTAACAAATCTAAATCACCCTCCGAGAATTTTACATCACAACCATACACTTCTATCCTTCCGTCTTCAAAGAAGGATGGAATCGACTCCCCATCCAAACATCTTGATATAAGTGCCCGGCCACCCTTGCCTCTGAAGAGATTTATAAAAACTTTATAGTCTTTAGGGAGATATCTTAGTGCACGAATTGCCATGGGCTCTTTTGTGGCATTCTGTTCTTTTGACATGGTGAGAAAACTCTCTTTGTTTGAAAACGGCAATGAATTCGTTGGAAAAGAAAATCTTTGCTGCATGAGCAAACTCCAAACTTCGTCTTGATTGAATAATCTTGCTGTTAAGGATTTTGATGTCAACAGAAGCAACCGACCTAAATCTTTAATGGGGAGAAATCCAGTCCTTGAGAGTAATCTCAGAACTTCATCAGCGTAGAACTCTTGAAAGTTATCTCCTCCTCCTTCTACTACTAGAGACTTGGCAACTCCGTCATCATGAATTATAGTATCATTTTTTTCTTGGTGGTGCTGCTGGTGGTCGTCTTTACTACTACTACTACTAGAAGAAGACGAAGAACTAGGATCTATTTTTCTTTTTTGACTTTTAATCGAGTTTTCACAATTTGTATTGAAAGGACAGCATGCATTCAGAGCTTGAGATTGTGATCTTTTATTTGCCATTGGACTGTAATACCAGTTTAACAAGATAAAATGTATGAAACGAATAAGTCACTCCTCTGGTGCTGCTGCTAGTGTCCCAATAAGAACAACAAACAAGTGTTGCTTTTCTACCTTTTTGAAACAAATTTTAAAAATTGAAAAGAAATCAAATAAAACGTGGGTTGTAGGCTAGTGTATACTTTTCAATTGAAACAAAATAGTGAGGGGAGAAGGAAATGCAATCATCTACCTACGGGCTGCCGGGGGATCTTCCAAAGTCAAGATCTGATGCTTCAAGAATCAAGAAGATCTGTCCACATATTGTGGAGGTAGTTTTTGCGCCCAAGTTTTGAAAAAAAAACGTTCCTATTTCGTTACATCAGCAGAAACCAGAAACCAACAACAGTACAGTAGTACCGGTTTTACAGAGAACAGCACTACAGTACCGGTACCAGGTATTGTTAATTGTGTAGTACTTGTTCCATGCATACTACTACAGCACATTACAGCATAACATACTGTACAATACATGCAGGTTTTACAGTACGTACAAAAGTACACGTCGAGGAAGTAAATGCCTATTTCTTACCTAAACCGGTTAAACCGTTAAGTCAGTATTTAAGCCCCACATAATAATTAACAGTTTATATATTAAAAAAATCCCACACTACTCGTAACGTGTGGTTCGATTCCCTACCGGGGATACGCAGTCGCACAGAGCAGTAGAGTGGTTAGAGTGTGTGGGGTTGGGGCCCCGCACACTCTACCCACTCTCCCCGCCCGTTCCCCGTAGGATAGGGTAAGGTGCGCCTCCTCTCTTTTGGTAGAGGGGTTCTGGCTTCGTTTTTTAAAAGTCTAAGTACAAAGCTGAGCCGTTTTAACCGTTTTAGGTAAAAAATAGGACGTCTCTACAAGTGCTCTCTTAGTAGAGTACGAATGTAGCTGCGCTACTGTAGTGTGTAGATTTATTGTTTGAAAATGCTGTACTCCGCTCCGTGCGAAGAGAGAAGAGAAGAGAAGAGAAGAAAAGCACACAAAAAAGCACCAAAAGAAAACGCTAAAAACGAAACGGGCACATGACAGAAAAAACATCCATCATCCTTAACTTCGAAGTGAAAAGGATTCCTTTTGACAACCTTCTTACTTTCTGCTCTAGAGAGATACGTCATCTACGTGACCAAGTTTGAAACAAATTAGCCAGCTACAACTAGAAAGAAATGTTAGGATTCAAAAGAGACAGTAATAGTTCCTCTTCACTCGACAGGATTGAACCAGAAAACAAACCCCTCAAGATCCTTTTCTTATCCAGTGACACTGGAGGAGGACATCGTGCATCAGGTAGGTCCATTTCTGACATTGAAGAAACAACAGACTCGCATGAAACCAGTATTTTGTGGCCATTTAAATCGGGCTAGAGAAAAACTGTCGAGAATGTGCCAATGTTCTCGATCGCTTTCATTATAAAAGAATTATCTCTTTTTCCATAAAAGAAGAATTTACTGTAAAGACATGAAAGAAAAGCAAAAGATAATCTCACCCTATTCTCCTTTTGTAACCTCACCCATTTAATATCTACCTAAAGCCGAAGCACTGGGGGCTCAATTCCAATCTCTCTATCCGGGTTCTACTTACACACTAGTAGATATTGTGAAGGAACATTCTCACCCGCCCTATAACAAACTAGTGGAGAGTTACAAACACCTTTCTGCTCATCCACACCAATGGAACCTTGTATACAAATTTTCCAATTCTCCACCTGTGGAAACATTTGTAAAGACACATTTAAAAATTACCACAGAGAAAAGTGTGAGACAAACCATAAAAAAGCACAACCCCGATGTCGTCATTAGCGTTCATCCCCTCATGACCAATGTGCCAGTGGCAAGCTGTCAAAAGATTTCATCCGAGACAGGAAAGCATCTTCCAATGTTTACAGTCGTGACAGATTTGGGAAGCGGTCATTGCACATGGTTCGACGGTGGAGTTGAAAAAATGTTTATAGCCTCGGAACGGATCAAGAAATTGGCAATCAAGAGGGGAAAGGTTCCAGAAAAGAAACTGGTCATGAGTGGACTTCCGATACGAAAGGATTTTGCAGTAGAGGCTGATTCATTGGGTCCAGGTGGTAGAAATTCTCTGCAGGGAAAAGTTCATCAGGCTCATGTGAGAGAAATGCTAAGTGTAAATGGGATACATCATGTAACAAAACATTCCAATGACAGCCATAAAGTCATTCTTGTCATGGGCGGTGGGGAAGGTGTTGGTTCCCTATCTTCGATTGTCGATGCATTATATACTGAACTTGCATTGCAAAAAATATACGCCACAATTGTCGTAGTCTGTGGAAGAAATGAAAAACTTCGACAAACACTGGAATCACGTGATTGGAATCAGTGGTGGCGTGACTCTCGACGACAGTCTCACTGGGCACAAAATACAAGGCAAGAGGAGGAAAAAAATCTACACAAAAGTAATCGCAAAGATGTAAATCATCACGGTGGTGGACCCATCAATTGGAAAGGATTCGCATCTTTTTCTCTACGAGTATTTCAAAAGCAAGACGTTGGTGATTTGTCAGCACGAGAACCACCAGAAGAGATGAACCAGGGTGTCCATGGTAGTATGGAAGAGATAGATAACCACAACAAGGAAGAACGTTCGAATGATCAAGAAGGGCAGTCGTCGTCTTGTTGTGTCGCGGTGCGTGCATTGGGATTTGTCCAAAATATGGCACAATGGATGGTCGCTGCAGACGTGTTGATTACCAAGGCTGGACCAGGTACTATTGCAGAGGCTGCATCTGTTGGACTTCCTGTATTGTTGACATCCTTTCTTCCAGGTAAGATTCAATGTGTTGGGACAATTCCATGCCAGATAATATTCCACAAGAAAAAGACAAAAATTCACATCATTTGTTATCCGTTCAAATCCATGTCATCTCAGGACAAGAAGAGGGCAATGTAGACTTCGTTCTAGAACACAGGTTTGGGGAGTATCAATCAGACAATGATCCTCCTCGTGTCGCGCAACTACTCTGTTCATGGCTTCAAGACATGGAACGGCTCCATGAAATGAGTCAAGGTGCCATGAAGGCTGGAAATCCTCATGCTGCCGAGGATATTACTCGTAGAATCGGTACCAGTGTCTTGAGATGGAAGGAACTTCATCCAGAGGAACAAGAACATGTATTGAATGATTGCCAAACGAAGGAAAACCAAGATCAAGAAATGTACATGTTCCGAGATGAACACAAGAGTGAGATGCGTTACACTCTGAACTCACAAATTTCTCAGGCATCTTGCTAATTTTTGCAATGCACATGCATCAGTTTTTTCCTTAACGCACATGTGGGAAACAAAACAAATTAAAACTGTAACAAAAACTAAACTATGACATATTTTTTGCTTTTATTTTTATTCCTTTCCAGATTATCGTTACTTAGAATGAAAGTTTCTGGAAAAAGTAAGATGATCCGGCAGCTTTCTTCTCGCTTGTTACAGACTTTTGATTAAGGTACCTATCCTCAAAGACTTTTTTCAATCCCTTCTTAGTCTCAACCTTTCTTTCCTCATCCACAAGATCAGCCTCATCCACAGCCTTTTTCATGTCCATATCTACCATATAACGAGTAGGGAATACATGCCTTACATTGATGTATTTCACAAAGGGCTTCATGCATTTGGATCTCTTCTCCACCTTCTTCTTGGACATGGCACGGGTGACCTTGCGAGGTCCACGGGCGATTCCGGCAATGAGAACGTGGGAGAAGTGCTTATCGTCGGATCCCTCATCGAAGGTCTTGACGACGACAGCTTTCTTTCCAGCGTAGCGTCCAGCGAGGACGATGACTACCTTTCCGCTTTCTGTGGGGGAACAGTTAAGGGAGGAATTATTTCAAATGAGTGTGAGTTGGTGTGCATAGAAAAGTAGAGATAACGACGAAATACAAATCGATAAAGTCACGACAGATTTCAAACTTCTTTCTTTTTTGTTGCAGTCGACTATTAGCCCGTGTAGCGGAATGAAGTTTTCGTGCTTGAGACAACGAATGGTCAAGGAAATACACCATGATTGACTTCTTCCTTCCACAAGAGATCTCCTTCGTCGCTGCCGTCCTCTCGACGATTCATCCGAAATTCTTTACTCACTGAGTAACGCCATTGTATCTAATATTGATAGTGTGTGAGAGAGTGTTGAATTTACTGTTTGTTTGCAATTATCAATCGATACGATGGTGTTGTCCGACCAACAATGTATATGTAGCTTCGTAGGAAAGTTATTACTGCTTGACTGTGTTGTAGCAAGGGCGCTTTACATACGACACTTGGTTTGCGTAAACGGGAAGAAGGAGCGATGTTTTGCCGTCTCTTGGGTCGTCTTTCACGGGAGCGGTTAGTAAGTGGTAGGAAACGTCTGGTTCCCGCCGATTTTTGGAAGGGGGGAGTGTTACCACCATGTGTTATCCCCCCTTAAGATATGGGGATGAGACGGACAGACGATAGATCGACCAACAGCAATAAAATAAATCAGAAATTGTATGATGTTGTTCTTTTCCCTTCCTCTCTAATATAATTGTATATGTACAAAGAAACTATCATCAAATATAAACAAAACATATATTTTATGATAAAAAAAATGTCTAGAGACAGAAGATAGACAGGAACGAGCTAGAAAGCAGAGGCTTAAGGAATCCTTTGAAAAGAAGGGAAATCTCAAGGCTGCTGAAGCAGTTGAGACTGGACGTACCGTACCCCGAAGAAGGATAAGAAGCACAACAGTGACACTTCTAAAAAGGATAGCTCTAAGAAAACCAGAAAGGGCAAGTATTGCAAATGGTGCGCTGGCTGATTGTGGAAAAGAGGATAGATTCATCCATAGCAATGCTGAAATGGACTGTAACTTCAAGAAGGCCGACAAGAAGAAAAAGTCCAACAGAGTGGATCTGGACGATCCCTCGAAGATCTAGAAGATTCAAAGGGACAAGACCCTATCTTCTGATGTGAAGCAGTGTAGAATCAATAGGATCTACGATGGTGGCTGTAGCCGCAAGAGGAAGCTTCATTACTACTCCTCTTCTTCCTCCTCCAGTTACTCCTCCTCCTCCATGGAGATGATTATTTGTTCAACAAAAATGCCCAAAAGTAAAGAAAAATAAAGTGTAAAGCAAAATAAAAAAATAAAGAAAAATTATAGTGAAAAGGTAAAAGAAGAAAGTAGGAAAATAAACCGGCTTGATAAAAAAATCAGCACAAATTTACACTTTAATGATGTTTTAGTATCTAGTAGAAATAGCTTTGTATATAGTACTAAAACTGATAGTAGTGTAGACAGGACGTCTGTGGATGTTCCTATACCTCTGACTTTTAACAATGCCCATCGTAGTAAATCCGACTTCTCTGTCATTCATTACAGACTAACAGTTGCACTCGTGGATCCCGGTTCCACCCATGGTATTGTGAAGCGCTCCTTCATTGATGGAGTGCGTGCCTCACCAGGGCCGAGGCTTTAAAATACTTGATAGATTAAAAGATAAAAATACCGAAG
>JAAMXU010004238.1:0-17871 GCA_019693545.1 Chaetoceros muelleri
ATTGGAGAACGATTACTGCTCGCAAACAAAAACAAGTACTAATCAAGGATAACCTCAGAGAGAATAGGGGTCGGATCGACCATCAATACTCTGTTGGTGATAAAGTCTACTTGCGACCGACAGGCATCCAGAGCAAGTTAGAAATGCAAAAGAAAGGACCGTATCGCATCACGCATGTATTTGCAAACGGTACTGTTCGACTCCAGATTGGAGCTACTAATGATAAAGTTAATATTCGAAGAATCGAACCAGCTTTTGAATATTAATCGCATCTTACTTCCAATCTGTCGTAGAACACCACAGATTTGGGGGGGCAATGACATAGATGCGCTACGACGATAAATATGTGTAGGTAGTTTTATCCTATTTAGCGGTTAACCTGCCGGTTAACTGTCACAAGCTTATTGTACATAGTAATCAATAGTAGTATCTTTTTTATTAGCTACAGTGATCGTCCGTTGGACATCACGTATCTAATCTTTTTTAATCTACAACACACCTAATTTTATAATTTCCTTTTAATTGAATTAACTTCAATTAATCTTCTTTTTCTAATACCGTTTACTTTCCCTTTTCCACAACCGAGAGTCGACCGTGGCATACTGTGGTCTACACTTAAAATGGGACTATACAGCAGGATACGTTGATGTCTCCATGCCGCAATATATAGCAACGGCTCTTAAAAAATTCAACCATCCCCCCCCCACAACGCCCTCAACATGCTCCCGCTAAATGGACCCGACCCACTTTTGGTGCCAAAATCCAATATGCGCACATAGACGACTCCCCCAACTGCTCGCCTCAAGAAAAACTCCGAATCCAACAAATCACAGGAACCCTTCTATATTACGCGCGGGCTGTTGATCCCACCATGCTTGTTGCCCTCAATGACATTAGTCATGAACAAGCCAACCCTACTACAACAACACAAACAAAAATAACTCAATTACTCGATTATGCAGCAACCTATCCTGAAGCAACTATCCGATATTACAAAAGTGACCTGATATTATGGATCGACAGCGACGCAGCGTACTTAGTAGCACCCCAAGCACGAAGCCGAGTGGGGGGCCATTTCAAACTATCCAGTAAACCCCTAACTCCTCTCCATAATCCTCCCAACAATGGCCCCGTCCATGTCGAATGCACTCTCCTTCGCCAAGTTGTTGCCGCTGCCTCGGAAGCTGAACTGGGTGCCACTTTCATCAATGCACAAAAAGCAATTCCCATGCGCCAAGCGTTGATTGACATGGGCCACCCCCAACCACCCACCCCCATCAAAACTGACAACTCAACAGCCCATGGTATCTTAACCTCCCTTGTCAAACAAAAACGCTCCAAAGCTTTTGATATGCGCTTCTACTGGCTCAAAGACCGTATTGCACAACAACAATTCCAAGTGTACTGGAAACCCGGCAAACAAAATCTCGCGGACTATGTAACCAAACACCACCCGCCCACCCATCACAGAATAATGCGATCTAAATACCTCCTCAATCTTGTGAAATCCGTAGCACTCAGGCGTATTGTCACGATACAAGTCTCCGAGTCTCTGCGCAGAGACTCAGAGACTCGTACACTTTTACGTGGAAATGAAAATAGAATCCGCAGTCTCCGTCCCCCTGGTGGGGAAATAACTAACCTAATAAAAATTATTGTTCCATGTGACCGTTCGACTTTTTCTCTCCTCTCGTCTCTCGTCAAAAAATCGATCATTCCGTTCGACATCACAGCACATCGACAAACCACTTACTAATCCCCATTCACAAAAACTCAACAACTAACCAGAAAAGGAAAAATGGGAAACGTTGCATCAGTAGAATATATCTCTAGAGCATTAGAGAGAGAGAGATCAAAATACTTTGATTGCAGTCCTGAATGAATGGGAATATGATGAATGGACGGACATCATATGGACGAGGAGGAAGATGTGACGAGAAAAGAGGCCAAAGACTAATTCAAATACCCACAAGACTAATTTTAGGTTATAGATAAGCTATAATATGTCTTTTAATAACAAGATTTTCTAACTCTAAGTTATAGATAAGTTATAATATGTCTTTTATTAACAAGATTTTATGTTCATGTCTACATAGAAATATAAACGATTCTTGTACAGTACATGAAGAAATTATTTTACATATTGCGCACTACGTGTAGCTAGGAAAATTAATTTTTGGATGAAACGGTTTTTTGGAAGCCGCGGAGACTGTTTTTTCGGAGACTGGTGACGCTGGAATCGCAGGCTCCGAAAGTCTCCGTTTTTGAAGATTTTGTCCGTGTGGGATATGGTATTTGGATCATCATAACCCGTTACGGAGACTCGGAGACTCGGAGACCGGAGACTCGTATCGTGACAATGCGCCTCATGCGAGGGTGTGTTACTCCGTTTCCCGCCACGGCCCGTGACCAACGGTCACAATGCATCAACACGATCGTGAAACAAGCAATCCAAAACAATCATGAGTGCAAACATCAATTCACTCAGCAAATTAGTAATCTCATAAGTTAAACTAAGTAACTAATTCAATTCCCAATTCGCCTTTAGCAATATACACATACACTACACAGTAAAAAGTAAAATTGTACTTGCTTGCTTCAAAATATTCACAACACAAAAAAACGAAACAGAGAAAGACGGACATAATGACATATCAGACACAACACTCATATCATCCAGGTACATGGGGATGTTATACTAATGATCTAAAAGACAAGGTCATGCCAGGCTTTCAACCGGAGCCACCGACAGTTGATGATATTTGCGGAGAATATGAGATCATCTTTGCCGCATCGTTCACTCCGATGAGCAATCAACAAGAAGAAGACGCTGACAAAGAAACACCCTCTCGTTGGCATTTCCGTCAAAAGGTATCAGGAAGCCTTCTCATCATTCGACATCCACTCACACCATCATATCCTACACCCATGGTATATTTTGCCAAAGTTATATTCACGGATGAGTCAGAGCCGGTATACAGGGACTTTCATTATGGGTGTAATGCCATTGGTGGATTTGGAAGAGGCTTCTTTCATCCTGAACCTCATGAGGTTGGCTGTTCCAACAGTTTGCCAATGAAGTGTCTAGGGATGGCGGGACACGGTCATTTATATGTTGTATCCCAACAAAAGGCATTTCCTATGATTCCTCCTTCTCGACAAGAGAAAACTGATTCTTTTGAACAAGACAGTGAAGAACAAGAAGATTATAACGATTTTGATACAGACGATGATGACGATGATCCTAGGAATAGTACTGCAGCTGCAACTTCCCATGCAGAATACATTTACAATACTCGACACTACTCTTTTTTATGTCGTGAGTTGGGATTGAGTTGTGTCCTAGCCACTCTCATTACTCAATTTATAGGTGATGATGTACTTCCAAAGCCATGCGACTATCCACCCTATTTCTATGCCGAACCAGGTGACATATGGATGGGCGGCAAGTTATCCTCTTGTATCACCACCAGGACGTACCTATTGGCAAGAAAATACAATGAAAACAACAACAATAATAATCACAGCAACCATCAAAATCACAATGTACAATCCCAAATCTTGGCCAAAATGCCATCCCGAACCTCTCGATTTGGATATATGGCCATAGCACCCAGGGACGTTGCACCCCTGGTCAAGTGGATGCAAAGTCATCCAGAAGGAGAAGAACCACCCTCTGCTTTGACAAACATCATTACTACCTTGCAATCTCTGGAGGACAATCCAAATCGTATAGGAGTCACTACTAGGCTGTTGGTTGATTTATCATCATAATACCCGTCGTCACGCTGTTCGATCTGTTGCACGTGCACGTCCATCCATTGGACATTTTGCGAGGGATCCTCCTCCAAGTCAACATGGAATGATCACACGCTCCAGAGCACGCAGCAGTCGGGAAGAAATAGAAATACGAGTGTTAAGACCTCGAAGAATTAATTATCGTACATGACATGTCGTCTCTACGGAATGAATGAATGAATGAATGTCAACTTGGGTGTAGGAGGACAACCACTTATGTCTCTCCAAATGTCCGTTTGTAACATATATGTGTGGTAATATACCAAATCAATACGCTGGGATGACAGTCAGAGGATTAAACCTTTTGTTGTCAACCAAGAAGAAATCGAGTTAAATGCCTAAATAAATAAATATATATATATAGTGTGTTGTTTAATGTTCATGATTGTCACCATCTACAATATAATGATTATGATTATTATTTGTCTGTCTCGATTGTCATCATTTCAAAATTGTTATGTTTGCCTGCATTGAGAAAAGTTTGTGTGCTCAACCTGTACTGTACAGAAGGTGCATCTGGGGAGTTCGGCGTTTGACATTCCTACTGTACTTTTGGACATTGTGTTTGGTGTTCTGTGTTCGGCGCAACAGACAGACAATGCCATATTCACACTTAGATGACACCGAAACAACAGACAGAAACATGAATCCAACAACAGCACCTTCTTATGATCCAGGCACATGGGGACACTATACAAATGACTTGAACGGGAAACTCATGGAAGGCTTTCAAATAGAACCGCCCCAAATCGATGATATTTGTGGAGAATACGACATTCTCTTTGTTGCATCGTTCACTCCCCACAATGAGGATGACAAAGAAACACCCTTCCGTTGGCATTTGCGTCAGAAAACATCGGGAAGTCTTCTCATCATCCGGCATCCACTCGCACCACCAGGCATTGAACTCATGGCGTATTGTGCAAAGGTTGTGTTTACGGGCCAGTCGGGGCCTCTTCATAAATGCATTCGCTACGGGTATAATGCTTTTGGATTTGGAGTTGGTTTCCCCGGGGAAGCTAACGATTATTGCTCTAATTGTTTGCCGATGAAGTGTCTAGGGATGCCGGGACGGGGTCATTTAGGCGTTGTATCCCAACGGAAGGCGTTTCCCATGATCCAACCGGAGGAAGGTCGTGGTACATTTCTTTGGACGGGGGATTCGGAAGACGACGAAGACGTGGAGGAAGATTCAGAGGAGGAGGAGGAGGAGGAAGATAGTACGGATGATAGCATTGGTGAACCTACTAATAGAATTAGTGCTGCCGATGCTACAGCTGCTGCTATGAATCATGCCCAACGCATTTACAATACTCGACACTATTCTTTTCTTTGTCGTGAGATGGGTTTGAGTTGTGTCCTAGCCACTCTCATTACTCAATACATAGGCAACGATGTACTTCCAAAGCCAGAGGATTATCCACCCTATTTGTATGCAGAACCAGGTGACATATGGATGGGCGGCAAGTTATCCTCTCGCAATACACGAACCTACCTATTGGCACGGAAACGCCATGATAATCAAACCACTCCTGGTATCCAATCACAATTCATAGCCAATATGACATGTGATATTTCTAGGTTGGGATACATGGCCGTAACGCCACGGGAAATTGCACCCTTTGTCAAGTGGATGCAACGTTATCCTGGAAAGAAACCACCACCTTCTCCTGTTTGGTCATTTATACTTCAATTTTTACGGTCCATTGATGATCGTTGTCGCACGACAATTTCCAACAGCGTGACGGTTCCTACTACTACTACTACTAGTAACACTCGACGCAATCGTCGTCCAGCAGTGGCTGCACGGAGGAGTGACGAGGGAGGAGTCATGACACGTTCCAGAGCTCGTCGGAATCGACAAGAAACAGAACGAGTGTTGAGACCACGACTTAAAAAAGTTTGCTATCGTACATGACACGACATGCCATGATGACATGTCGTCTAAAATACTGCACATAAATACTAACTATTCTAATACATGTTGTTGTTTGTTCATAATGTCTATATACGAAGTTTGTCAATCCAAAATAGGAGCCAAACCAGCTATACTCGGATCACCCAACAATGCCTCCAAAAATCCATTAGTACCATACCAAATCAACACACTTGCAGTCAAGGGATTCACCCATTGTCCCACTCTCGTCATCCACGATGACGATGGATTAGTATTCCCACTTGTTGTATCATCCATAACAACACTACTACTCCCATTATTATTATTTTGCAAATTGACCAATGCCTGACCACCACTCGCTGCCATCACCAACAGGGGAGTGGAATATCCAATGGTATAAGTAAATAGCAACGTGGCACCCAATATTGGATCTTGCGATGTTGCCACAAAGGCAAGAATACTCGTCAAAACAGGTGTGGCACAGGGAGATGCCACCAGGGCCGAAGATCCACCTAGAAGAAACGTTCGAAAGAGCGAATTGACATTGTCCTCCTTGTTATTGTTGTTGCTGTTGGATGAGGAGGAGGAGGAGGAGGTGGGTGTATCATTTGTGGTGGTGATGGTTGTCGGTGTGGATGCAGTTGCAGTTGCAGTTGCAGAGGATGATAGGTTCATGATATTTCCCTCATCATCAAACAAAATCTCACTGCTACCAATGCCACTGTCACTATAACACACGGCATCGGTACAAATGACATTGCTTCCTCCCCCTCTGCCTCCGACACCATTCACAGAAGCGCCACTCTCCTCCCAAACATCCTTGTCATCCCTCATGACAAAATCAAGACTGGGTA
Source organism: Chaetoceros muelleri (assembly GCA_019693545.1). Lineage (NCBI taxonomy): Eukaryota > Bacillariophyta > Thalassiosirophyceae > Chaetocerotales > Chaetocerotaceae > Chaetoceros > Chaetoceros muelleri. The sequence continues at coordinate 6,550 of JAAMXU010004238.1, forward strand.
AGGGCAATTGAATCAATTCCAACAATTGCAATCCCATGGCAATACTAATCCCACTGGACAAACTTGCCAATAAAAACGTTCCCCATATACTACTACTACTACTACTACTACTACTAATCGAACTCCCACTATTCGCACCTCCAAACACCCCTCCCACAAGAGAAGAAACCAAACCCAATGTACAAAACACACAGGCCAATCCCGATGCAAAAGCAATCGTGGGCAAAAGTACAGCTTTATCCTCTCTTTGATCCGCAGCATTGGAGATGTAACTCATGGTAAGTGGTAAGAGACCCAAAGAACAGGGAGAAAAGGATGTAAGCAGTCCAGCAAAGTATAATACAAAGAGAGAGGCAAAAGAGGAAGAAAGTATTGCAGTAGACGACGACGACGACGATGATGATGTGCTGTCTGTATAAAAGTTGGAAAGAGAGGAAGATGCCAAAGAGGATGCAGTGGATTGAGCATTGTAGATGACATCCTCGAGTGAAAAGGAGAGAGAAGAACAAGAAGAGGAGGGACAACGGCGACGACGACGACGACGATGGCGGCGAGAAGATGATGAAGGTTGTGTTTTGAGAATACTGAGAGTATTCGAGTCAACCGAACCAATCCTCATCGGATTGTTGTATTTTGGTAGCAGCCGTGATGAAGTGATGCTGCTGTGATGACGTGAGGAAGAATGGAGAGGGAGCCCAAGCGATGTGACCGGCGATGGCTGCAGTAGCAGAAGTAGTGGCAACAGTATTACTGACATCATCCAAGAAGGCACTGCGAAGGAACAATGTTCTGTTTTCATTTTATAATGATGATATGGGGTGGGTGGTAATATCTTTGATGCTGATGTATATATTTTATAGATAGATTAGTCACTTTGTCGACAACCGGCAAGATACAGGAACAGCATGTCGTACTGTATGTCGTTATGATGACTTTTCTTTTGTGTAATGATTATGCAATCTGCAATCTTCTTTCGTGCATGCGCAGAAATGGATGACGCTTCGTCATAATAGTACAAACCATGTACAGTAGAACAAAACCTACAGTACGGTACTTTACAGCATAGCAGCATAGTACCGGTAGTACGTCATCTACAGTGTACGATTGAAGTCAGAATCACACACTTTTCTACATACGGTACATTACAGGTCTGTGTGTACGTACAGTTAAAAATTCCACGTGTAGACTCTGTAAACTGTGGATGCTCTCCTTTGCTACTACAGTGTATTGACGTACTGTACGTACCACCATACCGCCATACGCACACCACTGGATCCATCCAACTTTCTTTGATTGTTCAATTTTGATCTCTCCCATCTCTCTCTTCTCTCATCTCTCTCTTTATTGATCGATCACCTTTCAGCATTTACTTTGCTGTATTCATTCAATTCATTGATGATTCCAAATAGATAGACAAGTCAATCGAGATAAAATCAAAACGAAAAAAAAAAGAATAAACATCGTAAAAATATGCCCTGCCCAATCGATTTCTCAACACTTGTGTCGAAACTATTCGATTTTCACAAAATGACCGAACTCCCATGGTCACCTCTGTACTCCCAAAGTAGCGGCGAAGACCATCCTCCTTCCGAATTGTCCGTCACGGCCACACATGCCATGGCATTGACGGTTCTCTTTACCGTCTTTGTATTTTCGCTTGAACACATGTTGGATGAACGTCAAGCGCGTGCTTACAAGAGTAGAACCTTTCCCTCCCTGTTGGAGGAAACTGTGAGTAAGATTGATCGAGAGGATCAAGACAAGAAAAAGACAAAAGGGGAGACGAACACGACAGAGGATGCTACTGCTAAAGATGACGCTAAAGATTCTACTTCTTCCGCTACTACTATTACCGCCACCGCCGGTGGCAAGGACAAATTGGACAAGGATAAACCAATTTTACCCCAGCTCAAGGATAAATTTCAAAAAGCTCAGGCATACGGAAGGGATAAAATTAGTTTTGGAATGGTATCCTCCTTTTACGGCACAACGGAATCCGTTGCATTTTTACTCTTGGGATTCCTTCCCTATGCATGGGATGCTTCGGTCCAAATTGGTTCGTCTTATTTTGGATGGAAGGACGAACAAGAGCATGAAATCAAAATATCGCTCATTTTTCTCCTCTTGACCACGATTGTGGGTATGGTGACTTCCTTGCCGTTTGAAATTTATTCAACGTTTCAGATTGAGAAGAAGCATGGGTTTAATAAGCAGACGGCGGGTTTGTTTGTGACGGATAAGATCAAGAGTTTTGTTTTGATGTGTTTGATTGGTGGTCCCTTTACAGCGGCACTTTTGAAAATTATCAAGGTGAGTGCAGTGCGGTTTGTAGTACAGAAGTACAGTGGTATGCGTGCGTATTGTAAAGGTTTGAAATGTGTGCCTTTGCTTTGTCCAAATTTGGTTTTGGTTGCTCACACAAATCTGTGTGGATGGATACACACATTCATTTCGTGCATATACAGTGGGGAGGAGAACATTTTTATATCTACGTGTGGGCATTCATGTTTGTCTTTAGTGCCTTCATGATGACCATTGTGCCCGTGTTCATCATGCCCCTGTTTAACAAATATGAACCCTTGCCTGATTCAGAACTCAAGACACGTATCTTTGCACTGGCGGATAGACTCCAATATCCACTGACCAAACTATTCGTCATGGATGGATCCAAACGTTCGTCTCATTCCAATGCCTTCATGTTTGGATTTGGGAAGAATAAGAGGATTGTCCTCTTTGATACGCTCATGGAGCAGGTATCCGATGATGAGATCTTGGCCATTTTGGGACATGAACTTGGACATTGGAAGTTGGGACATACCCTTTCCAGCTTTGTCATTACACAATTGTACTTTGGGGCATCCTTTTATTGCTTTTCCTTGTGTTATGGTCCACATGCGGTGGATTTGTACCAAGCGTTTGGATTTGAGGGTGTGTCCCGACCCGTTCCGACGATTATTGCCCTTCTCCTTTTCTTTCAAACCATTTGGGCGCCGATTGATAAGGTTCTTTCGTTCATTTTGACTGTCAATTCCAGGAGGAATGAATTTGCGGCAGATAAGTTCTCGGTAGATTTGGGGATGAGTCAAAAGTTGCAGACGGGTCTGTGCAAGATTAGTTTGGAGAATTTGGGTGCCATGTGTCCTGATCCGTGGTATGCGACTTATCATTATAGTCATCCACCCTTGGTAGAGCGTCTTTCGGCCATGATGAAATTGGATAAGAAAAGCAATTGAAAACATACAGTAATAGTACAAGAGTAAATAATACTGTATGGCTTGACAATGATTACATTAGTACTATAGTACTGTAGTAGTTGGTAATACATTACAAGCACGAGCGGACATCCATATATGTGTGCCTTTTCAAACGACAAAAGGAACAATCATATAAGGCACCTCGGAACAATACTTCTCCCAGTACGGTCCATACTTCTTTCTGCAACGATCGTCATCACGAAACGCTCGATCAAAGAGCAAAATGGTCAAGAAACATGTATAAAAGTAAGGCCCCACAAAGCCACTGTTCAAGGCAGGCAAACCCCAACAAAGACTCCCGAGGATTTCAGGCATGTAATGAAAATGTCTCGACACTTTCCACCATCCATCCACAAGCAAGAGGCTCTTCTTGGTCTCCCCGGCATCCGTCGTATATTCCGCCACAATCTTGCGAGGTTTCTTGCCCCAAATGACACATTCACCCTGAGTCTGACGAAAGACATATCTCTGGTTATCCGAATCGTAATTGGTCCAAATCATGAGAAATCCAAAAATGAAAATGGCCAATCCGGTCCAAACCGAAATATCGGGAGCATTTCCAGCCAAGTAGAAGGAATGAGATGTATACACGGAGGGAACCCAAACAAGACATCCCCAGCAAATATAATACCCTGCACGATCATGCTGAATGTCCATGGAACACATGTATCCCATTTCCCAAAAGAAGAATTTTGAAATGTAAACTAGCTGCAGAGCGACATTGACAGCCATACCAATCTGTAGAATACCGTTATTCAACTCCATATTTTTATGAGCAAAGCAAAGAATACCGACGGCCCAAAACATCATTCCCATTCTACAATTGGTGAACATCTTGACATCCCATCCAAGAATCCGGGGATGTAATTCCATACCCCAATAAAAGTCAATAACGACATTTCCATTGGTTCCAGAATCAGAATTGGTGGGTGCAATGTGACCCTTGACAAGAAGCATAAAACAAAACGCAAAGGCAAAGACATTCATGGAGGAAAGAACTTCACCAAATTTATCATACACAAGAGCAGGTCGGATGACGCCCAGAGAAGACAGAGTAATAAGTGTCACAAGCGTAAAAATATAACTCTGCATCCCATTCGCCTTGTAGATTGGAACATTTCCCTTGGGAGTCATCGTGGCCTTGAAATCCCTACCCGGCATGTACTTTTGAAGAATGAGTTCAAATACCATAAAGGCACCAATCATTTTGAGTACCTGAGGATCAAATGGAGTGGGCCAAATTCTGTAAATGGTATGAAAGAGACCCTGTGTCAAACACATCTTGGCAAATTCCAAGAAATTTCCCTTCATGTGCGCACAAACGTGAAAAAACACAATGGAGAATGCGGGAGTGGTGGACATGAGGAAGAGAGGGCCGAGTGTCTCACGAGCGGGCAGGATTCCTTTGCCGCCGGACCAGTCTCCGCTCTTCTGGGATTTATCTTGGTCTTTTGTTGCTGCGTCCGTAGTCATGATCAATTGTAAGCCTGCCTGCCTGCCTGTCTCACTTGTGTTTGTAACATAAATACAGTTGGAATGGAAGGTTCGTTGATCGAGTGGTGCAAGGTACTCTATTAGAGTAGGTACACTAATGTGTTATGTCGTTAATGCACTTCACACAGATAATAGTACAGTCATCAGGTAGTACAGTAGAGGGTAGTACTACGTAGCCGCTACGGTCGCGTTTTACTGACTGTGAATGTAGAATTTAGGTAGAATTTACAGTATCTCCATTTGAACAACGAATAAAAGGTACTGTACTGTACGGTACAATCAATACAGCGTACAGCCAGTATGGATGGAAACTTGTATCTGGCCTACAGTATGGGGGGAACGGGGCGGGGCTGTAGAAAAGTCATGGTAGAATTAATGTGAGAATCCAATCAAGTGAGAAATAATTGTCCAAAGCTTCTGTCATTCATCCGTAGAAGTTCTTTCTCTGATACTATTTTGATGTAAATTTAGCCCTCCGTTCAGATTAATTTAGAGGACTTGCATCCAGAACTTGGACAGAAGTTGCATGGAGAACTGGATTTTGGAACAAAGAAAAGCTCCCAGTTCCCAGCTCCCTTTTATATTTTGATGAAACTAGGCAACGGCCACAACGCGCATGCATGCAACCATATTATATACAATGACTTTTACCATCATTGAAAGAAATTGCATTGCGCTCACCAGCGGTACAGTTTCATTTTCTTCATCACTATTAATGGTTGCAATGATTGTAAAAAGGGGAAGGCGGGTTACAAACAACGAACAACAAGGAGGAGATGTTGTCGTCGCTGGACCAGCAGCACGGCAGGAGTGGGCGGGTGGTGGTGGACTTTCCACTTCGTATCGTCGGATTATTTTTTCTTTGAGTATTTCAGATGCGATTCATTCATTGGCCATCGTGCTTGGACTGTTCCTTGTACCCAGGGAGGATAGTTTCTCTTCCAGCGCGGCGGCGGCTGTTGACGACGGGTTGTTAACGCCTTCCTGGGCAATTGGCAACGTCTTCACTTGTGATTTACAGGGTTTTTTATCTACCTTTGGTGCCACGACAACTTGCATGAATAGTTTGTTCTTGTGCATCTATTACTATTGCAGAATTAAGAAAAACATGAATGGTGACACATTTGCAAAGAAAATTGAGATGAAGTTGCACTGGTTTATTATACTGTTCAACTTGATAGTTTGTTCGGTCGCTGTAGCCACAAAGACATTCAATCCAGTTTATGTCGCAGGATCTTGTCAAATAATGAGGTATCCGTATGGTTGCGATCCTACTGTACCAGGTAGTTGTGAAAGGGGACAATATGCCAAACTGTTTACGCTATATTACTTTCCAGTAATGATTCCATGCTTGTGTGTCTTTGGGACAATCCTGATTATGATTTCGATAGTGGTCCACGTTGTCAAAAGAGATCGACTTTTTCGTCAAGTTGAAGATAGAAATGCAGGAGAGGAAATAGAGGAATCGGAAGCTGATGTTGTGGCAAGATTGCTTCGGCGTGAAGTGACCCTTCAACTTATTTTATATGTCCTGGCATTCCTTTTGACCTATGGATGGGTTGTTTTGCTAGCACTACTAACTCGTGCCGACATTCCAACACCACTGTTTCTGTCAGTCATAATAGCAATCTTTTACCCAATGACGGGACTGTTCAACATTTTGATTTACACTCGTCCTCAAGTAGTGGCATACAAGAGGCTGCACAGTGATATATCATGGCATGTGGCATATTGGCATGTGCTCAAGGCTGGAGGTGAAAATCCATCTTCACAGACCTCCAGGTCTTCCAGCACATGTTGCCGAGGAGGTTGTTTCTGGAGTTTCTTTTCTTTTGGCAGGCGTAAACAGAAGAATAGAAGTATCCCATCAACACGAGGGATACTGCATTTAAGGGCATTATATGAGCAGAGAGATTTTCCTCCCTTGGATATTTTGTCACAACAACATGTGCATGAACCTTGTTCTGTGGAAATGTATTCCTTGGAACAAAGGATATCAACCGAATCTAATGCTGTACAATATGAGGGTGAAGAAGGGTGCATAGAAGTGATGGCGGATAGCAATGTTAGTGAGCTGGAGGTTTCAAAGAAAGGTACAACTCCTCAAACAAATATTGACATTAACAAGTTCGCACACGAGAAAAATATCATGCCAGACATGACGTTTCTGACGGCACAACAGAATGCCATATCAAAAGCATTTGAAAAAGCTTCTCGGAGGGCCAGACTTATGGATGCAAGAAAGAGCATCAACAGCGAGGAAGATCATTTGAGAGGTTTAGAGAAGGAAAGTAACTCACAATGGTCTAATGCTGCATCACAGGGAGGGTCATTTACTGGTGATAGTTTCTTGGATACGAATGAAACTGGCGAAAATATTGAAAAAGATAATGATTGTGGGGATTTAGTAGAGAATAATGTGTAAAAAGAGGTTGAATGAGGTGCCGAGCTCACACTGGGACTCAAAGGTATCGCCTCTTTCATTCGAGACCAGGATGTTCTTGTAAAATAAAAATAAAATGATTGTGTATCTTTGATGATGATAGGACCTTAATCTCTTTTATCCAATTCAAGTTAATTAATAATGCTCAGTGCATACAACCTCCAGAGAAACATTCATGTAACATAAAATTATGTAAAGGAAGAACATTTCGAAACGAAAAAATGACTATTCTCTCATTGTTACCACCATTATGCCAAGGGAGGCCAAGAAGTGCTACTAATATACAAAGATGAACCCTCATCCGAATCAACACTACCATCATCCGTTCCCCAACCGCCATTGTTGCCTACAGAGTGTCGAATTCCGTAACAAAAGTAAAATACTGCAACGAATCCAAGGTATGCTAGGAGTAGGCCAATACCCAGTAGATCCAACTGTGCCACCAAGTACAAATTTACAAAAATTCCAAGGCATGGAATATAGGGCATGAGGGGTGTTTTAAAATACTCGCTGCTCGTCATGCTCATATCACCCACTCCGTTCTTCGACACTCGAGTCTTGCCACCAAACGTTTCTACTGGAGTACATTTACGAATCAATCGGTACATGGATCGAACAAATTGATACGTACACACCAATGCCACCAATTTCCCCAAAAGATAATCCCAAAAGTGAGTGACTGATACACTCCAAAGAAAACAAGTAAGATTCATCCACAACATCATTCGATCCAGCAATCCCTCATCATGATCCGGCGAATCATACCGCATCAGCACCAGGGAAGTATCCGTCATGGCAAACGCAATTAGAATCCCTGCACAAATCATATCATTCAAATGATCAAACGGAACAAACGACGCAATCAAAACCATTCCAATCCCTGCAATGACCGTCCCCCACCATAAATTTCCATTCCCATCCACCCTCGCAAAAATGGGTGGCAAAAGACCATCTTTTGCCAATGCATACTGCAATCTTGGCTGTGCCATGACACTAATCAAAACAACAATGGGCAGTGTGAATACTTCTCCAAATGCGGCAATTTGTGCTGCCCAATTCATGTCATTGGACTTGAATGCTGCTGGAAAGCCCGAGACGTCCGATATATCTGTATAAGGTTGCATTCCAGTCAAAGCCAGTGCAGCCGCAACGTAGAGTAATGTCACAATTCCCAGCGTGTACACTATCGAAAGGGGCATGTTCCTTTGTGGATCAATAGCTTCATGGGACATGCAGGCAAGTTCATCAAAACCAATGTATCCAAAGAATGACTGCCATTGGAACCAAGTCGTGAAAAATGTAGAAATGTACCATGAGTAGTGTAAATACATTGTTCCAGTCGACTGCAGGACGATGAATCGTCCATGATACTACTACTAATAATAATCATCATCATCATCATCATGAACAACAAACAACAACAACCCAATGATACATACAGTCACTTACACTTGTCGCACCACGAAAAATCCCTCTGAAACCAAATTCCGGTGGCATAAAAGGGGTCAAATTCTCCTTGGGTTTCATAAGTACTAACCCCATCACAGCCATAAACACCACCAACAAGACCTTGGTCATGGTAAAAAAATTCGTCACCCTTTTACTTTCCTTGACACCATTCATGAGCAACAACACCGATACAGCCGAAACAAGAGTGGCCAAGGGATTAAACGACCCTCCTCCCAAAAAAACTCCCCCATTGAAAAGATAACTAGTGCCCTCCTCCTCCTTCTCACCTCCTCCATGATTCCCCCCCAAAAGACCCAAATCTTCCACCATCCATTGGACCATCTTATCCCCCCAACTTCTCGCCACAGCCGCCCCCGAAACAACATATTCCAAGGTCAAACATGCCGCCACAAGCATGGCAGGAAGTTCCCCCATGGACGCATAGACATAGACATAACTCGATCCTGCCGCTGGTAACCGACACGCCAATTCGGCATAACACACTCCCGAAAGACAAGCGGCGAGACCGGAAAGGACCCAACAGATGCTAACCGCCGGACCAGCGTATTTGTTGGCAATGAATCCACATAGGACGAATATACCGCTTCCGATCGTTCCACCGACGCCAATGCTGACGAGATCGAATAGGGTGAGGTGTCGTGGTATACTTCGCGTGGAAGAAGAAAACGACGACGAGGAGAGCGACAAGGAAGGAGAGGATGTGATGGAGTTTGGATTGGTTTCATGAGCAGCAGTAGAACCGGCTTCTTCTTGTATGGCACTGTAGGTGTTATTGCGGTTAAGGGGTACGTGCTGGTTGCTATTTCTGTGATTGTTGCTATTGTTGTTGTGAGTGCTAATACCAGTTGCATGTGTCTCAATTTCAGCAAAGGTTGCATGGAGAGGTTTCTGTAACCAGGGTCCTGATGATGCTACCCTTTGCATTTTATTGGTTTCGTCGGAGCAATCGTTGATTGCTGCTGTAAAAAAGTTGTAGTGTTTCTACTGTGATTTCGTTTCCATCTTATTAAAAACACAGGTATTGTATGATTTTAATGAAAACTTGGTGCCTCCCTGTCTCTCTAGAGCTAGTCTTCACAGCTCTTCTCTCTCCGACATTTCTTTCTCATGCATGGTTGGACTTGGTTGGACATGACACACGACTGATGCGACAACTGACATACAGCTCGTCATTATGGAGCAATGTGTGATGTACCAGTTGTCTACTACTTGTACTACTTCATTTTGATCGCATGGATAAAAATCTCTGGGATACCTACAGTACCTTTCACATACTGTATGATCTCTATAAACCTTGCTTACAGGACATACATAAGCCCCGTAAACCCTATCCCACAAGACTACGTTTACAGAAGGAGACGCATCGAGAACAACAGTACAGTATTACGTAGGTAGCTAGCTTTAGTTAGCTGCAGTGTGCTCTACAGTAGCTATCAATGCCTACATACACAGTACATACTGTATCAATCTGTACCTGAAATCCCTGCTTACAGGAGATACATAAGCCCCGCAAACCCTATCCCACAAGACTACGTTTACAGAAGGAGACGCATCGAGAACGACAGGGTAGTACCGGTACCTACTTCACTCTAGGTAGAGCTACCAATGTCTACATACACAGTACATACTGTATGAATCTGTAGATAAAAATCAAAAACCTGAGATCCCTGCTTGCAGGAGGTACATAAGCCCCGTAAACCCTTTCCCGCAAGACTACGTTTACAGAAGGAGACGCATCGAGAACTACATACAGTACCTGTTCTAGTACCATACCAGGTAGTACTAGGTACTACTACTGGTAGTAAGTGATTCGTGCCATCAACCCAAACCGGTGGGTACAAGGGGTATGGTACGCACCGCACAGTACCAGTAAAGCCGAGAAGGCATCAGTGTAGTTAGTATTTTCCGTACTTCGTCCGTAAATACTGACAACTGTATTTGTCTGTACAGTACCAGTAGTATCTAAATTGTAAGCAGAGTATCTATCCATCCTCGATGGTAGTACGTAGAGCGAGAGAACGCCGATTTCTCACAACACAAGACACAAAACACAAGACACAAAACAAAACGTTGAATGAATGAACCAAGATAGGTACAAACTCATACAATGAAAATCTCCATCGGGACTTCCTTCGTGGCATTCCATCTCCTCTACTTGGATGCAAATGCATTCACCATCCCAACAACAAGGCATAGAATTACGCTCCCAACCACCGGCGCTACTGCCACTTTCAAAAGCAGTACGACAATAGACGACGATCAAGAAATCAGCCACCACCTTAGATACAAACGGCACGATGGGCAAGAAGTAGCAGTGATGAAAGCCAAATGTTCTCCAGCAAGATTTGTGAGGACATTTGGGAAAAACATCCTGGATCGATCGGATACACTTTCAAGTGCAGGCTTTTACGATCCTGATCAAAGTCCCTATCCTCCTGTCGTAGCGGGTGCTAAAACGAATATTACACTTTTCTTATTGGCTCTTGGGTACAAATGGTACAGATCTATTTTTATCAATAAGGCAAGTTGGTTCGTGTCGTGCCTTGTCTTGTCTTGATAAGAAAGGAATGTATGTGTGATTTTTACTTGTTTTGTTCTAATCTCATCCCTATCCCTTCTCCATACTTGATACTTGTACATATATATATATATATATATATA
>JAAMXU010004238.1:17890-39690 GCA_019693545.1 Chaetoceros muelleri
TATATATATATATATACCTGCAGCTGGCGATTTGGGAACGTCAACCACAATGGAACACAGTCATCACCTCCAAGGAAGACGAAGAAAAGGCAAATTTAGAAGCCATGACATGCAAAAATTGTGGATCGACAATCTTTATTGCCAAGGGACGCAAATGGTTCCAAATGCCAAAGGGATACACTTGCTACTGCTGTGGTGCGACCGGAGAGGAGAATTTTACCAATACTAGGGAAGAATTGTTGGATGAGATTGATGATGATTATTTTGATTATGAAAAGCCTTTGGATTTTGTGACGGCGGCCGAGAGGAAGAAGTTGATGAAGGAAGCGGGTGGGGATGAAGCCAAGGCGAATGCGTTGTTGACTCGGGGTCGTGCGGCTTTGGAAGAGGGGGGAGAGGAGAAGGGGGACGTTGTAGGAGAGGGTGGAGAGGGGAAGAAGAAAAAGAAGAAAAAGGGCAAGAAAAAGAAGAAAAAGAAAGACGAGGATGGAGAGGGAGAGAAAGAGATTCAAGCAAAGGGAGAGGATAATGTTGTTGTTGACGATGATAAGAATGATAGTGCTATGAAGTCAGGGGATAAAACGAAGAAAGATGATACACCACCATCACCACCAATGAAATCTGCTACTAGTACCAAGAGGGATGATGATGATGACGATGATCTGTCTATTCTAGGTATGGATTAATACTATAAAGATGGGTTGTGGCGTGATTCTTCACAGAAAAATTAATACATTCTATTATTAGATGAACGTCAGTATTGAATATATTATTTGCAAAAATGGATCTTCTTTCATCCATCACGTCTATCAATTAGAACGAGACAATTTCCAGGTAATTCCATATATCTTTCCCAAATTTCGTTCTCACTAATGAAATTGGCAGTCATGATTGTGGAGTAAACATGGGTCATATGTCCTTTGGAATGTAAACCTGTGCCAGTGCCAGTGTGTGGTTTAGTTATTTCACATGTAGCAGGGATGGAAATGGACATAGCCCTAGACAGAAAATCTGTTTCAAAGAGCAATCTATCTGTATGTTGCATTTCTTGTGGCAGTGGTACATTTATGCGAACGACCACAAATTCAAAGGGTTTCAGTGACACAATCTGTTGACATTTTTCATCCAATATTGTGTTTGTTGTAGTTGAAATTGTTGCACTCCTGTCGTTTTGATGACTTCTTCTATGTATTACTTTTGGACTAAGGACACCACCTTGAACAATGCCTTGCGACATGATGCTCCCCATTGGCGTATACATTCGGATAGCAGCGCTACCTACATTGACATGTATGGTACAACATGCACTCTTTGTGTTTTGAATAGCTAGCTGAAGCTGAATATACACAAAACCGGTGTTGATATCTTGTTGTAAGAAGTCATCATCATTACTCCAAGATCGTAGGTCTTGTCGACTATTGTTTGAAAAGTAACGCAGTCTGCAGTCCTCCGTATGGTGAATCATTAACCAAGCTGCTAGAGAATTCACACTATTTGCTAACTGATTTGTGGCTGGTTTTGTAGTAGATGGATCGTTCTCCCCATCTTCGATAATTCTTGTGGACTCACGGCTTTTGGCAAAAATATACTTCTTTTTACTGCTAAAATTGGCACCCATCTTGGGCATCCTACATGTCACTGCCATTGCTCTGTAGGCATCTTTCCATGTAGGTCCTCCATAAAGTCTAGAGTTCGAGAGATATTTGTGATGCAATTTATCATGTGACTTTGTAGAAAATAAGTTGAACCGGAGATTGGCTATTCCAAGCCATACTTTTTCTCTTGACGCAATGTACGAAAGTGTTCCATGGTTTGGTCGACAGGTTTGACAAATTGCACCAATGGAGGGAATATCCGCAAAAGATATGATGAGATCAAGAAGATCATCTGGAAGTGCATGCAGATAATTTACTTTTCTGCAATTCATGCTTTTTGTGTGGTGCATTGGATTTTGAACTGTGTTGTTCTCCTGTGATTACAGAAATTACTGAGTGTTCGGCATTCTGCACAAAATCTTTAGAACGTGCCTGGTAGATGTGTACTGTGTACAGTATAATAAATGTTGGTTTACGTACAGTAACATACACATCACACGCACGGATACTACACGTACTATGCGTACGTGCTGTTAAAAAGTTGTTGGCGGGCAAAAAGTCGTTAGTGTGAGCGGTTTGGCAGTTGGTCGAAAACTTTATTTTATAGCCTTTTTAAGCTGGAAAATTGTCGGAAGTCAATGTTCCGGTGTACCGACCGTTGTTGCGGAGGAAGGATCCCACGCAACATTATATACTGAAGTTTAAGTAACCAGAGGTAGCCACACATTATTTACATAAAAATTTGAAAAACACAAACCACCACAAACGACAATACTTTATTTAGTAGCATCCACACCATTTAATAGTTCCGGTTTCCAGAGATAGAATCATCCATTGCCTGCCCTGCCTCGCACGATGCCCTCTCCTTTCGAACTTATTCCATCCCAATTTCACCTTGCGTCTTTATTTATCGTAAGTAGTAGTGCGATACATTTAACACAGCGCTCTAAGCTCAATGTGTTCTAGTGACGTCAGTCTAGTTTGAAATTCCATCAAGCAACATGGAAAAACGCCTTCTCATTACCGCACGCATAAACCTTCATTCTCACACGTCCTATAATCGTCATCTCCCATTTTTATAATGTATTCTTAGGTTGGGATTGCAGGATTTTTGATTGTCATTCGTTATTCTAGTGTGAAGGAATGCAAGGAAGAAAAACCTGCTGTCACCGTTAGGGCAGAACCATCGGATGTTGCTAGTATTGCATCCGAGGCTCCCATAGAAACATCCAAGCAAGTGACACCTAAAAAGACAACGCCAGTTTCGAGTCCTTCCAAGAATTCCTTGTCTTCGAAGTATGGAAGTGTCGCAACTCCGGGTGGAAGGAGGTCTGCTCGATTAGCATCCAAATCTACACAAAAGAAACCAAGAGATGAATAAGCATACTGTAGGATAAAAGGGAGTACCTTGGACGTTTAATCTTTCTATTCAAGGGTAGTGAACCGTGGTATCTTTCCTTTGTGTAGTGAGGAGGTAGAGTATGGTGAGAACTGATTGGTAGAATAAGTTCGGTTCAGAGGGGTGAAATATGTGAAAACGACAATTGCGTCATGGGTAGAATGAAGATATCTTTTAATATTCACTTTCGATCAATATTATGACTCTCAGGGGTGATGTTGCAACCAAAGGAAAAAAGGAATGTATCCTTAATGTTTTGCACAACCTTTTATCCTTTTGGAAACGATAAAATAGGGTTTTTGCATTGATTAAAATCGGTTTCGTCGTCTTTTCTAGCTATTCCACATTCCTTCTGAGGCGGCATTTGTGAAATTTCCATTAGATTCGTATCATGACATAAGACTCATGAAGACTTATGATTAAAAACATGTAAGTCAATCTTACATCCACCAATAAGAGGAGAAAAATTCAATGCTGATTGAAATTGATTGTGAACGTCTAACACAACATTACTGTTAAGAGGTAACAATCGCATACCAATATTTCAAAAAACAGAAATCGAACAAAATGCCCATCCTTAATTTGTTTGGTGGAAACAAGGATAAGCAGGAAAAGGCTCGGGACAGAAATAGATATGAAGAAGAAGAGAATGATGTAAAAAGCCGAAGCAGTCGAAGAAGAAGGGGAGGGGAGGGTGATCGTGAAAGGAAAAGCAACAAAAGTAAATCAAAGCATTCAGATAAGGACATTGATTCTTATTCCAATTCCAAATCATCGAAGGCAAGGGATCATTATGAATCAAGAGAAAAGGGAGAAACTTTCTCATCGAAGCAGCGAAGAAAGTCCAGAGCTCCTGTGGACTTGGTAAAACGGTCTGAAAGTGGATATGATGACATAATTCTAACGGAACAGGAAATTTCATACATGAGATATAAGAATCGAGATCGCCGTCGACGATCGAAATCTGTCGAAACAAGGGATACCAGACAATCGAAACGTGGAGAAAGAAGAGAGAAAAACAGGAGCGAAAGTCGAACAAAAAGACGTGAAAAGGAGGATCACGGCAAGTCTCATCGACGACGTAGATCAAAATCTACTGCGTCGAGACGCATAACTGAAGAAAAGAGATCTTCGTCAAGGCATCACAAAAGATCTCCATCTCTCTACCCAAAAGGAAAAGATGATGAAAGGATGGGTAATGAAAAAGATGTAAAAAAGCACGACCGGGTCCGATCTTTCTCCAGAAGTCGTCGGAGATCGAAGTCGATGATCAGATTAGATCACCGTTCTCGGGCTTCGACAACCTCGAAAGACCGCGATGGAAAAGAAGATTTATTAAAAAGATCGAAATCAAGGCAAAGAAGAAGGTCTGCATCTTGGGATGTTTATATGAAAGAAGGTAGTACTAGAGCAGAACTGAAACGAGACGCTATGCAAACGGAATATCGAAACAACAAAGCGAAGTATCCTGTTTCCAAATCGTCGAAAGAAAGACTCGCTTCGAGTCCTATTTACGAGAAAGAATCAAAACACGAGAAAAACATCAAAAACGACAATACAAAAGAATCAAAAGAAGATGCGTATCAGGCAATATCAGGAGGTCGACTAAATGGCAGTAAGTTGTACCATGATGATGACGAAAAAAAGAAGGGATGGATTCGTGGAACAAAATCAACATCATCGGTTAAAACTATTGTCCAAAGATTCAATCATAAAGGGATGGAGAAGACATCAGTCAGGACTCAGAATGTAAGGGAGAGCACTGGACGCATCCCTAAATCTGCTCTCAGTACCAATGTTTTATCTCAAATCAAAAGTAAGCGACAAGACTATGATAATGTAGAGAACATCAAGCCCCCCTCACGTAGTGATGATCATGGCACAGCACACCTTGCATCATCTACTCCTACTACTCCTCGGGAACCTCCAAAGAATACAACTTTGATAGGAAGCAGGCACAAAGCCATGAAGACCAGTGTCGAATCAACAGAACCACGTCCAAATCTCACGAAGCTGGGGTGGAATTGTGATGAATGTGGAAATGCACACGATGCTAGAAGACCATTTTGCGTGGTTTGCGGGGCGAAATCTAGAAGTGGAACTCATGATGAGATGGGAGAGCCCAAAAGCAGTAATGAAGATCCACGGAACAACCAAAATGCAAGCTCGGGCGAATTCTCGGATAAACCAAAACTAGTAATGCAATCACTAACAACGAATCCAGAGGCTTGGAGATGTGGATCATGTGGCAATGTTAATGAAAATGGCAGGAAATCCTGCATGAACTGCGGTAATGACAACATGATTCCCGTCAAAACTACCATGAGTTCTACTGTGTTCTCCTCCCGTCAACCTATCAAGGGTCCGAGTGAGGACGTGACAACAGTCGCATCCGAAGCAGGAGCTTCGGCTTCCTCTTATCTAAGAAAACCTCGAATGATCTCGCCGATATCAATAGGGAATGAGACCGGAGGTCATACCCGTAATCTTTCATACTCTCGTCAGGAAGAATATCCTCGTACTATCAGAAACCATAGCGATGTCAATGTGGTGCCCCAAACCACTATTCCTCAACCCTCAAATTTCTACACAGGAAAACAAGCTTGGAAGGACATAGAATCTGATCAACATCAATCTAGTAGCATTCATAGTGTGCATGCAACTCCAGATTCTTGGGAATGCAACTATTGTAAGTTAAACAACACCAGTTCAGGACCATTCTGTTGCCACTGTGGGCAAAACAGGAATAACAATGTGACGACTGTAGCCTTTACAAAGCAAAGAGAATTAGCACGGTACAACGATGACAATAATAGTATGTCACCGAGAAAAGACTATTTACAATATACGCCTCGAGATGTCATACAACACACTGCTTGGAAATGCAGATGCCTTCATATAAATGATGAGAAAAGAAAATTTTGTGAACGATGTGGCGGAGCAAATCCTGCTGTCAAATTTAACCAGACTCCTGCAGTCATTGATAATGAAGTTTTTGTCACCCCATTATTGCAGCAGAATAGTGCGTGGCAATGCTCATCTTGTTTTAATCTGAATGAGTTCCAAGCGCCCCGTTGTCATTTCTGTGGAGAAACAAAAGCTACGATGGCAAATTATGATAGTATATCGATAACCAGCTCGATACAGTCTAGTAGTAGGAGCCAACAATTTATAAGGCCAGAGTATGGAAAAAAGGAATGGGCGTGCAAGTCATGCTACAACTATAATCTGAGCAACAGTGGCTTCTGCAGTCAGTGTGGAGCGAAAAGAATACTCGATGATGACAAGGACTTGCGGAATCTCGGGATTAATGGTAGTATGGAACGAAGAGGAGATAATGGTTACTTTAATCGACCTGAAGTGATACCACTCAGAACCCATGTATCTGATCCTAGTGGCTCTGTAGAAGAATATATTCCGCAAGAAGTAAGAATAGATAGAGCTCATGAACGATTTCAAAATAGTAATTTTCAGCGTAAGTATCCAAACAACCGACCATCGGACCTTCAGCAAGAAACTCAGCAACAGCAAACTGACAGTCGTCAAAACCACGTGAATACTGGAGACTATGGTAATGTCCACAAAAATGAAACGCATTCTGTCCATAGCGTTGACGAACCCCATATCAGGAACAACACAATGATTTCTTCTCTGAAAAATCGGGGGGAGGAAAACAGAGGATCTTTGATGCCAGTAACCACCTCGAAATCAAGAACTTTCACGCCTAACAACAATCCTTGCACTACTCCCAATAGTCAGATACCCAAATCAGCTCTGTCCCTATCTGTGCTGGCCGATATTTCATCGGGCAAAGCGACATTAAAGAAGGCACCCAAAGAAAGTAAGAAGGAAGAGGCGACAAATCTCTTATCTCAAATAAAGCAAGGAAAGAATCTCAAAAGCGTGAAAGAGAGAATGTCCGATGATCGCACTCCTCAAAAGAACGCTCGTCCCATGACTATTCTAGACCAAATCAAGTCAGGTCCAAAACTTAAGAAAGTGGATAAAACTCATGCTACTCCCGTTTCCTCGAGAGAAGGTTAGTGAACGAATGTGTTTGTTGCTAATAAGATTGAAACTATTACGTCATTTTGACACTCTCTCACATTTTACGCGCTCGTTCTTTCATGCATTAGTTGATAATCTTTCCGCACTTGGAAGCATTTTTGCAAGGAGAAAAATTCTGGTAGGATCTAAACAAGATAGTGCAAGAAGTGATTTTGATAGCGACGAATGGAGCTAAAGCTTCTTCCAAAATATTTGCATACATCACGCTCTAAGTAATAATGATATATTGCATTATGAAATATATTCAAGTGTTGATGCATTTGCTTCGCAACAAATCTTTCCTACTTTTCACTACATTTCCATTAATCACCTAACTACCTCTATTGTGGTGTCCAATGAGCAATCCTGCAGTACCAAGTAAAGCTGCTCCACCAATTATTGGAATTATTGATTCATCAATCGCATTTCCTACGTTTTCAGGAGCATTTCTAGCCGAAGCATCAAAATTACCATTTCTCGTTGATACTGCACCTCTCTGACTCGTCGATTCATATTCTACGTAGAATTTATCTGTATTTGGAGGGACTTTCACTTGCAAAGTCCTGTTATTTTCCTCGGGAATCTTAATTTCAAGTGTCTCCCCAGGATTAACTCCAGGTGGGACCTTGACCAACACACGACTCATCTTTCCAGTTGTAGTAGTACTAGTCAGTGGTTGTAGAAGTGGTGTGTTTAATTCCGACGTACTACTGTCGGGATTCAATAAACTACTATCTGCTCCTGTCGAATAGTAGTAATGGGAACCGACGGTGGTCGACTGCCGAGGTGATGAAAAGACCGAATTCAAATAAACGTCGTCTTTGGGCGGAGCCGATGGAGCAGGCAAACTCATTATATGCCCTCCGTCATATCGCGTACTTTGCTGTTGTTGTTCTTGCCAGTTTGTTGAGGAGCCGCTACTAATTACGATGTCGTCATTCTTTGCTGCAAAAGTGTGACGATTTCCTTCACTTCTTCTATTGGCTGGGAAGTCTGTGGTTCCAAAGTCAAGACAGCAAAACATTTCTCAATTCTCTCTCGGATGCCTTCCTATCCTGTGTTATCAGCGAAGAGAGTTGACAGTTGATAGACTGGCATCACCACAATTTCACATTTCACCTCTACTACACTCGTGAAAGGTACATGTGGCACACACCCCACGCATAATAGTTCTTCAGACTCGGCGAGGTTTAGCGATTCAAGAAATAGGCCAAATGTGTAGCTAAAATGTACGTATTTATGATTTTTTCATTCAATTTACAGTCAATTACTAATTACAACACTTTTTTCTCTCGGTCACAAGAATGGTATGTCGAACAAAAAATCGATACATCTTTATCCAAAATCGTTTTTTTATATTTTTTATATGAAAACGTTGTGAGAATTACAAACACTCTTCGGCTTGAAGGGAAGGAAGGTAGAATGAGCAGATGGAGAGCAGCAGGAGCAGATGGAGAGCAGCAGGAGCAGAAGGAGGAGGAGGAGGAGGGGGACGACGACGACGAGGAGGAGGAGAGAATTCCTACTATTACGTACTACTTCTTGATTTCTTTTCATTTTATGCAATACATAGATACTGTAATATTTTTAGATTGTTAATGATTTCAAAACGTACACCTCCTTATACTTCTAACCGTCGATGATGAGAGAGGAAAGTCCCGTTAACTCAAACACTCATTCACAAAACCAAACCGTTCTGTTTAGCACTGTATGCAAAACCTAAACACCCCTATTCCCCTTTTGTCATACATTATTTTTTTTTGATATTCAAGGAAAATAGATTTAAGGGTATTCGTGGCTGTGTGGCCTCTTGGGGAGAAGGGGCTTAACAGAAAAATCTATGACCTTTTTTCACCTTTCCTCGCCAATCTAAAAGGGTGTATGTTATGCCGTACCAGGAGTAATAACAAATTTCGTTTGAATCTTGTATTTCCCCTCTACTCACATAAGAGTCAAATGAAGGGATTCTTCTTTTTTTACAAAGAGCGCGTGACACTGAGAAAGACCCAAGAGGTGACGGTATAATATATAATTAACATTGCAATACCAACTTTTGACAAAATAAGTTCATTTGAGACGTTGTATCTATATCTGTAAGAAGTTCAACGCAAGAAGAAAGGACATTGTTAACAGCATATTTCTCGTGCTGTAGTCCTCTTTCATAATAGCTTCCTCTCAACGCATACTCTCAAGAAGCCATTGGGAAGCTGCAACCATAAGTTAAAAGGAAATAGTTATTGTATAGGAAATTGCCTTTTCAAAAGTTGTGCAAAGATGAATGCAGATGAACTGATGCAAGAAGTCGTTTACGAGGATCCTCTGAATGTGAAGAAACATCCGAACAGCACAAGCAGCACTCCTGGATCATCAAAGCAAGCAGCAGCCGAGTTTCGGTCGTCACCCGTCAAAAATGTTACAGGCACTACTAGTGATACATGTGTGGATAGAGAGACGACGATGAGACCAAAGTCGTTGCTCGATCCAGAGGCGAGATTGAAACTTACCATCCTTTCTCTGTCGGGTATAAAGGTGCGAGCAAATACACGCCGGAAAAAATATCAACAAAAGCAGCAAACTCCTGGAGAGTCCTCCTCGTCTACGAAAACAGTCATGAAAAGCTTTGCAATAACAGCATCTGTCTGCTTCACTGGATCCTGTGATCCCAAAGACATGCTTGTTGTTTCATCTGGTTTATGTTCAGCTACTGGTAAGCTCTCTGTTGAATCAAAGCCGGTAGTTGTTCCAAATGGTATGACGGATGGCCTGATTGCTGTCTGGGAAGATTCGCCTAAATCAACCACCTATTACCATCACCAAGGTAGTATCTATTCAACGGAAAACATTTTATTTGGAAAGACACATGGACGCATATTAGCATGCCCTTCTTCTAGACCTCATTTATTTGTCAACCTGAGGGATAACTCATTATTTGAACAAGAACAAACGTCAAACGATTTGATCATGCTAGGATCAAACATGGGAAAGACTACTACTCAAGATTCTACAGCACTTAGTTCGCTTTCATTTGGACCAGAAATGGATGACACTGAAATCAGCTCCTGCCCATCCGCTTATTCGCATTCAACACGATTCATGGAGCTGCAAAAGATACAAGAATCATCAACATTGCCCGATCCTAGCACCAACAATACACTTCCAAGACACAATTTGAGATCTATGCAGCACCAGTCGCCAAACCAAAAATCACCTATACCGTCCTTACGTCCATCTCCAACGTCAGACTCCTTTCATGTAGAAGATAATAAATTTTCTGCAGTGATTAATACACCTTCTCAAACCATGTTGGAATCATCCTCTGTTCCTGAAATTTTAGAAATGCAAATTTCTCTAGGAATTCATGAAGTGCCCCTTTTAAATCATTCCAACGACGTTGAACAATCTGGATATAGCGTTTCAGAATCTATTCAATCCTCTTGTGTTTCTGCATCAGATGGAGGAGGTGCTGTAGCACATCTTGTGCTCTTTCCGGATATCCTTGGTGTAGAACAATGTCATCATGACTGTGAGGAGGAGTATGAAGAAGACGAATATCACAAATCACAAGACTTTAAAATATTGGAAATCCCAGTGAGGAAACGTGTGGTACCTTTCCTGAGAAGTAATTCCTCGGTGAGTGGTCTCACAAGTAGATGTGATACGAGTGGTGGAAGTGGAAGCCGGAATAGGCGCTTGGCGAGGGAACCAGAGGCGTTCGTAGATTTAGATGAACATGCAGTGATTCGAGTCAAGATTGAATTATGTAGAGAGGATGACATTGATTCTTTGGGAAAAGAAGCTTTCTGTCTGCCCGATGATTTCCAAGACTGTACTACCTACAACTCGGATGAAAGAGAAGAAGTGAAAGAATCTGCAATGTACAGTAGTGGAATTCATGAACAAGTGGTTGATTGCTTCCCCTTACGTACTCCGAAACGAAGTCTCCAACAAGGCCAGATGGATGAAATTACTGTTTCGGACGGCATTGAAAAAGAAGCACATACAAGCCAACTGGGAAATCATACCAAAGACAATTTGGAACAAAAGAAAAGCACCAGTGCCCCCAATTCATTGTTGTGTACACCACGTTTCGAATTCAGCAATCTGATACAGAGTTTTTCAGCCATACTCATGAACTGCAGTGATGACGTCCGTGGATTTCAAGGCGGAGATGCAGCGTCTATGGATTCTACTATATACACCTCTGGTTCAATTAATCTGTAGTAATATTACTTTTAGTTGCAAATCTTAAAACCGCCATTCCATTCATTGTCGTCGTCTCCGCATGCATTTGCCCAGGTTTTTTCTCATTTTGAAACATTTGCTGCGTCAATAGTCTCCACTTAACTCATCGCTATTTACTTATCGGCAGTGGGAAGAGGTGGCAACTTGGCCCTGGCTGATGCAATTTCCTATTATACATGGCAAAATATGCACAAAATGAATTAAAAAAACACAAATGACAAATGAGCAGATGATCCGAAAAGAGCGACATTCAACATTACACGTTACACTCCATGAAATGGCGTAGATATCCCTACTCTATACTCTACCACTGCTAACCCCCTCTCTACACCTGAGAAATCAAATGGTAACTCTACACGTATATTCCACACGCAACACTGCCATTCATTCATTTGCTGTGAATTGACGAATATATATAAAAATGAATGCAAACAAACAACCCCCTCTCCACGTCCGCTTTCATTGGTAGTCGTGACCACGCGCAAACAAAAGGAGGAAATCACTTACTCACCTTGGGAGACTTTGTTCGGCTCTTGTGATAGTCCTCTCCCCGAACAGTTTTACACTTGTCGAGTTGAACTTTCAGTTGATCTGGCACTGGGAGTTGCATGGTGATTGATGAAGCAAATGATTACGAAAATTAATGTAGTATAAAATAAAAAGCAGAAAAGAGAAATGCATACCGTACATTGCTGATTGCTGTACGTAATATTGTTTCGAGTTTCGAGCCGCGGTTGAGGCCGAACCCCCCTATTAAATTACACCCCCTTAGGGTGGCGTGTGAGCGAGCCATATTTTGCGACAGGAGAAAAAATTCGACTGACCCGGCCACATTGCAAATAATAGATGATAATAGTAACCAACGTGTCAGAAGCGGCAAAACGCCTTTGAAGAAGAGAGTGTCTTCCTTGGATCGCATCTCGCGCATCATACATAAATCATCGCTTCGCACGATTTCAACACTTTTGTTCTGCATCGTTTGTTTTAATTAATTTCAATTTGCAATTTCGTTTTCTTTGTATATTTCTCGTCCTGACTTCCACACTTACGAATGAAGCAAGAAAAGAACGAGTCATCGATTAGAGCGCCGGTAGAGGCAAAGGCGGAGACTCCCAGTGTCGCCATTGGAAGTATTCTGCCCAAGAGAGAATGCGAAAGCTTGGACAACAAAATCGAACCGACCTTGGCAAAGAAACAAAAACTCAATGAACCTAGTAATCGCAATAATAATGATGATGTGATCATTATATTAAGTGATGATGAGGAAGGCGTTACTAAAAGTGGTCGCAGTACAGTCGATTCGGGCGATGATGACGATGATGTCGTTATTGTGGAACCGGCGAAGACGACCGATAGTACAGTATCGATTCAAGAAGATCTGAATGACGAGGTTCAGGCGGTGGGAGAGAAAAATGCTGTTCATCTTCCGCACATGCGACAGCACTGTACCAAGTTTCAATTTATCGAGGATGTAAGTCATTTGAGGTTCTTTTATTTTACCGTGTTTTGACTGTTGTGTTAGATCGCACACTAAAAGACATGTTCCACATAGGTTCGATCTAAATTGATGAGATGTGACAAAGCAAGCTTCGAAGAAGGAACGAAAGGAAAGGAATTGAATGCAAAACACTGTGAATTGTGTTATTGTTTTGGTACGTCCCTTGTATTCTATCTCTATCATCTTTCTCTCTCTCCTCATTGTGAATACTCATTTTCTTTTTAGTTTGCGACAAACCTGTTTCGGAATGTGAAAATTGGTCCACGACTATATCCAGCTTAAACAGTCATTGTCACGCATCGGATAAAGGTATAAATTCTCTTTACTACAAATCCCTGCGAGAGTCATACAAACGCAGAAGTACAATCACACCAACGCCGCCACTAAGGACCAACGCAAACCAGGGGGGTCCACAGTATGATCATCTTGGAAGGCTCGTGAATAATGATAATCTGAGCCCTCTCGCACTTGCCCAAAGAAAAGTTGCACGTGGTCCGGGACCTTTCAGTCCTGATGATGAGATTGCAAAGACTGACAAAGATCTAACCAAGTGTCGCAAATGTGGTTGGTACAATTTGTTTGATCACCATAATTATAGAAAATTTCTATCCATTTATAATACAGGTGCAAAATATCCAACGTGCCCGTTGGATTGGTGCCACGCATGTGGAAGAGTGGCATCGGAAAAAGATTTTGAAAAAAGTCAATCGCAACCGTATAAACCAGCTGAAGGAGATGTATTGCTTGGATGTAAAGAGATTTCTTTCACAGTCAAGGCACATGATCCAAGAAAGTTTGAAGATTTTTCAAAATTCTGGAAGGACCATGAAGGATCCCCTGAGTGGGAATACGATGAAGCGGAAATGGAATATGATTTCTTTCGTCACCGGATTGGCAAACGTCCCGTTTTAAATTTTGTTCTAATGTCAATTCCAGTGACAAAGAGCGATCGCATACCAGACTCTGGAAATATTGAGAAACATTATTATATCGCTAGTGGTGAGCCGTCTATGAACGAAACAGAGGCCTTGTTACTAGAGGATGAAAGTAATATGAAGTTACTGAGGGAATTAAGGTCATTTGCTTCGGACCCGAGTCGTAGCGTGGGTTTAGACACTACTGCGTCTTGGAACAGGACTGAGAGAAAAGGAGTAAGTGACAGTTTGTGCAGAATATCTCTTTCCTTCACTTTAATTTGAATTTCAAGCTAATCCTTTCTTCAGAGAATCAAAATTAGTGTTTACATCAGAAGCTCTAGTTTGGTGCAATCTCACAGTGGATCATTTAATAGAGTGAGAGAAAGACATGCTTTATTCTCGCGTCTTCTGGGATGTTGGTATGATATTTTTCCATTCAAGCTTTCCGATCTTACAAATGGAAATCGTGCTAAATCCATGCCATTCAATCAGATGAAAAGTATCATATGCAATTCAGACACTGGATTGATCCCTAGAAAAATTGCGCGGGGTGAACGCCGAGAGCTTTCAAAAGTTTTTCGCAACAAAGACGGCATTAATGCTTATAACAAGGAAGCTGATGAAGTGTCGAAAGGGTTTTCATTCAGGTCTAGCAATCGTTCTGACGATTGTGGGGTAGTTGCCAATAGTGATATTTCTTTCGCTGGCACATTGAAGAAAATTGTTGCTTCTAGTCTTGCAGATGATTTCAAGAATATGTCACAAGATAGGAACTACCACAATTACGTGGGAATGAGCGCTATAGCAGATAAATTAGGCATTACCTCGACCCATCGTAACATGCGCTCGTCACTGAAATCGTCTTTGGATTCGGACTGCCTGAGGGCTACACATGGCTTTGCTTCATATCTTGATCCTACTGAGTATGGTCTGATAAGTAATCTGCAGCATGCATTTCAGAACATCACCCATAGGTGTACGAGTATGAATGGGTTAATGCAACAGCTGGAGAATCTCGGCCACGCACCCGCTAATCATGTCGATGGGCTGAATGTTGAGTTGTTTGACTTTCAGCGTGAAGCTGTCGGTTGGGCATTGGAAAGAGAACAAGAAGGAGGCGTTGAAAAATTCTTATGGACAAAGTTGCCAGAGGAAAGTTCGCAAATAACAAAAGATCAGCCTAAGTCAGTACAGTTGTACTATTCGCCAGTTCTTGATATGTTTAGCGTTGATTCGCCCCCAGATGTCAGGGGAGGTTTAATAGCTGCTCAAATGGGATTAGGGTAAGAAGGTCAATATTGGAATTCAACAACAAGTATTAAATTACAACACTCACACTATTATAACCTCTCAGAAAAACAATTATTTCACTATCACTGGTGCTACTGAACCCGGCGCCGGCTATACCTGCATCTGGTACAAAGGCAGAGGAACTAACCGCACAGAATGTCCGAGCTGGAAGTATTAATCCAACTTCTGATTCAGATAGCATGCATCAGCCCACGTCATTTTGGCCTCCTGCTCCTGCGTTGCCACTAGGATCACCCAAGAAAAGAGGTAGCATCATCTCTCGAGGTACTCTAGTTGTTTGTAATGTTTCCCTTGTGGGACAATGGATTGACGAGGCTAAGTCTAAACTAAAGGATCCTGGTCTAGTCTATAGCTACCATGGACAAAGTCGGAAAAGAAACGCCTTGGTGTTGGCCCAACATGCTCTGGTAGTGACAACTTATGCAGTTTTGCAATCTGACGCCTATCACCATGCCTCGAAGAGCAACGACCCCGACTACTGTGCACCGTGTGAACAAATTAGGTGGTGGAGGATAATTTGTGACGAATCGCATTCGATTCGTGATGCAAACACGAAGAACTTCAAAGCATTAAGTAGATTGACTGCGGCGAACAAGTGGTGTGTGACGGGAACTCCAATGAATACCACACCAACGGATTTAAAGACTCAATTAAATTTCATTGGGATTAGTCACATTGACAAAATGTTTACTAGTTTTTCAAATTCAATGTCAGCAACATTCCATGGCACCCATAAGCGCAGGAATAGATGGGATTGTGACAGAAATGCGTCCATCGGTCCTTTTCTGTTTTTTATGCAGAATGTCATGATTCGACATTCCATTTCGCAGACTACGAGGTCAAATGTTGGTATAATGACATTGCCACCGAAGGTAAGTTTCACCGAGCATTTTTATGGACTCTAGGTATCTCGCTGCTGACACAAGGACATTATTTCACAGGAGGAGAAGATTGTTTACATCGATTTCACCGAGGCAGAACGTAAAGAATATGATAGTATTCAAAAGAAGGCCGTAGTGCTGTACAACGAAGTTAAAGCAAGAGGAAATGTGAACCGTCAGTACTTGAGACTCACGTCAGCATTGTTACCTCTCAGATTAGCATGTTCCGGTGGGAAGCTCGATGAAGGTCAGTTTAAGAGTAGGCATTTATTGAAAAACAGCGCTGCTGGTAATCTACTCCATTTTGATTTGGATGATGGAACAGAGTGCTCCATATGTCTGCAATCTATTGAGGACCCCATTGCGACAAACTGTTCTCCAGTTCCACATATCTTCTGCAAAGAATGCATCGAAGGAGTATTCAGCGGTGTTCATACAAAACCTTGTCCCTGCTGTCGCAATGACATCAAGCTATCTGAGATGCGCACTGTAGTTCCAACCTCGGCAGTGAAAAATGAAGAAGAAGTCGGTGAAGATACCAAACAGGATGAAAAACCATCTAAAAAGCGCAACCAAGAGCTCAAAGATTCTGATATACTGTTCCGTAGTAAATTTGAGTGTCTTTTGAAAGAGTTGATTAGAATTCGTGATGAGGAACCTGAGTGTAAGTTACTTTTCACATGGGATATGGGACTATCTTGTTTTCGTGTCTAATAATGTTTTCATTTCTATCTGTGATACATAGCCAAAAGCCTTGTGTTTTCTCAGTTCTCCTCGACACTTCAGTGGATGAAACAAGAACTGCCTAAACACGGATTTCAATTCCGCACCCTTTCTGGAGATATGTGCATGAAAAAACGAGCAGATGCACTTCGGGAATTCCAGGTTAGTAATAGTATTTTCGATTCTTATAAAATCAATTGAATGCAATATGCACTAAAAAAAATTTTATGTAATTCAATGACAAT
Organism: Chaetoceros muelleri; assembly: GCA_019693545.1. Classification (NCBI taxonomy): domain Eukaryota; phylum Bacillariophyta; class Thalassiosirophyceae; order Chaetocerotales; family Chaetocerotaceae; genus Chaetoceros; species Chaetoceros muelleri. The sequence continues at coordinate 34,749 of JAAMXU010004238.1, forward strand.
AACGTTTAACAGAATGATCCTCCCACAACAATCTTTTTGTTGAGTATGAGGTAAGTCTATGATCAGTAATTCTATCAATTTACATCTACTAGCCAGAGGCAATTGTGCCAACTAATTTGTTGTTACTGTTATTCAGGAGTGGTGCTGTTGGGATCAACCTTACACAGGCCAATAGAGTGTTTCTGATGGAGCCCGCCATGAATCCTGCCCTCGAAGCTCAGGCAATTGGAAGAATTTATCGTTTGGGACAGAGAAAATCGGTCCAAGTAATCAAGTTTGTGGTTCAAAATAGTTTTGAGAGTCGCTTGGTAAAGATATTGAAGAGAAAGTATGGTCAAGCCACAAAACCTACTCCAACTAATTCGGACCAAGTTCCTGATAATTCTAATCAGGATACAAAAGAATCGTGCCCCGAGGCCAATGTTGCAGGAGCGGCTCTTGGGCACATGAAAAAGGATAAGATTGAAATGATGACTGAAGAATTCGACGCAATGTTTGGAATCACAGAACCTGAAGATATTCCGGATCAAGTCATCAAGAGTCAGGAGTGTAAGACAATTACTAAGTCAGCCTCTGGTGGTCCTCAGGAAAATAGTGATGAGGTGGGATCAGATTCCTGTGAAGACTGGGATTCCGATCGATATTATGACGAAGATGAGTATGGCAGATCCAGATCCTATTACGATGAAGATGATTCTGATGACGAATCCGGAGGTTGCGTTATTTCTTGAGGTATTTAAAAATAAGAAACTTGAGATTTTTGGGTTTGATAGATGACTTCTTTCTGACTACAGTAATAATATGATTCTCCTAGAACTTTCTTATGAAGCAAAAAGAGATTCGCATCGTCGGAGATTTCCCAAATCTTTTGTCGTAAATATTTTGGAATGTATTGATACCAATACTGTGATGTTGGTGTGAGCTACAGCACCCTTTGTCTTCGGTTTTAGATAAAAGCGATTCCGTTATTTCCAGATATTGGATTGGACTGACTGGGTCAACCGTCTGTACTGCGCAGTCTACAGTACCAAGTACAATGAGTGTACAATAACACGGTCGGTGCCGGGTGGCTAGCCCAGCAGCATTCGAACCAACATCAGTGCTGAAATGCTACGGTGTCTGTACTACTTATTCTGGCAACGAGAAGAAGAAAGGAACCGGGAGAGCTTCGTGCCAAGGACTATGATATCTGGTGGTTGAGTAGATACACTAAAGTTAAAACGAGTTAACTATACAATAATATGAATTGTGCGATAGAATATATGCACTCTTCAGAGTGCTTCCATCATATCTTTGGCACTTCGAGAGTCCAACAGTAGCTCTCTCTGTAGTTGACAAAGATGCGCTGCAGCAATAAATATGTGAAAGTAGTTTTACAGTTAATCTGTCGGTTAATTGCCACACGCATATGCTCGTAGAAGTTGGTTGCACACCTAGCTACTCTGTTTTTTAGATATTTTTATAATCTCCTCTTAATTGAATTCTTATTCATTTATAATTTTAAAATCTATTCTCTTTACCTTTCCCTTTTCACCAATCGAGAGTCAACCATGGCACAGGAATATTACTGTTACGCCTGAAAGCTATTGTGTGAACTAACAGGGCGGAGCCTCAAAAGAAGGTAGGAACAGTAAAAACCTCACAACAAGCCCAAGAGCAAAACTCAAAATATGAGTGCACAGAAGAAGAAGTCTTCTGCCCATGGATCTGCACTAAAAGGTGATTGTGAACCTAGCCTTACTCCTCCTATCCCGTTTGTTCCTTGACAGGTGAACGACAATGATCAACCACCAACTGTGGATATTACAATCAAAAAGAATCACTTGAAGCGGCCTACCAAGGACAATACCTAGAAGAAACAATTCTTAATGGAGGGGTTGTTGCGATTGTCCTCAAGAAACTCCAAATAGAGATTTTTTAGCACTTTGGAATTGCTAATGACCACAAGAAAATTGAAAAGCACCTGGATTATTCTGTTGTAGTAGATAACTACAGGCTATGAAAGAGTTCAGCAGTTGGTCAACATCTCCAAATAAGGAAGACAGCAATTTGCCAAAGTGTTTGGTTAGTCTCAAAGGAAAGCCTTTGTGAGAGAACAAAAGAATGTCTGTTTTCAATGGCATCCCATTGATAGTAAAGAACAAGGTGATGAAAATGATAATGATGATAAGAGTGGGAAGCTTGAAATCCCTGAGGAAACCCTTCGTAACCTTGGCAAGACTGTCCACCAGAAAAACTGACAATCATATGAAGCATGTGTTTGGTTTGAAATGGGTAAGCTAGCTAGTGTGGGTTATACATCAAAATGTGCACAAAGAGCACATTTGTTACCTTGAAAACAAAATCATCAATCCCTATGACATCATGGCTATAAGAGACTTCTACAATCAAATGGTCCTGGAAAGTGCTCTATAAGAACCAGATGAGTTAAAAGCACATCACCGGCACTGCCATTCACAATGGCCTTCCTCGATAAATGCAAGATAGGCTTGATCAGAGCATGGTTAGTAATATGACTTTACTCAATTATCTTTACCAGCACCTAGAAATGGAAGATAAACCAAGAAACAGAGGCTTAAGAAATCCTTCAAAAATATGGGTGGGGGGTTAGGAATTAGCTTCTTACCCAAATTCAGCCAAACAAATGTTGTCTAACATCATTTCTCTATTGATGATAGTGACAATAAAGGAATAGTTATGACATAATCATTAGTCAAGACCTATGTAAGGTCATTGGACTTGACATTAACTATAGCAATTGTACTATTCAGATGAATGATAGATCGATTGCAGAGGCAACTGAGAGGATACTGGTAAAGATCCTTGATAGTGATTACCATAAAGCAGATCTGCAAAAAGTGGTAGCCAACTTACTCTGCTAAGGCTTTCACAGAAGTATGAAGAGCTGTTTGATGGATCACTGGGAAAATGAAATACTGATCCAGTCAATATCTAAATTTGCCTTTGCATCTTTTTTATGCTTTAATAGTGTTATGTGAGAACAGTAGCAAAGGGAAACCATATACATCTTAGTATGAGGCATATTAGGTGCTATCATCCCCTATCCCACTGAAAAAATGCCATTAACATTTGTGCTTGAGTTGCATTGGCTTGATTATATTTTGTGATGATTAAGTTTGCTGGCAAATACATAATTACATGTGTCTTACTATTGGAAGGCCCTGGCACATCAAGCCTAGCAGTTTGCTAATGCATGTCCACAACAATGCCAAAAGTTTAATTAAGAAATGCAACACACATTAAGGATTGCTCCCACCCAAAGACATAGGAGAACTCCAACCACAGGGACATGTTGCTCCAAAGGATAAATCCTATCATTCCATTTTACATTCTGGAGCAAGTTCATCCTGGCTTTGACAATTGCACAATACTTCTTTTATCACCAGCATGATTAGCAACCAATGCTTTGAACAATCCTGCCACAAGGTGGAAGGTGGTAAAATAAGATTAAAGTAGAAAGTTAGTTGAAAATATCATTTTATGTAGATTACTGAAATTATAAGTAGAAAATATGTAAAATAACATGTAGCTCTGTATCCAAACTGTAGGTTCTTCAGAGAATATAAATAGAACCGTAGTTTGATGTATTTCAATCAAATGGGATCTGAATTGTCAATATGTAATGATGAAACATGAAACAATGAAAAGAGTAACCATTTAGGATTCTCGATTCAGAACAAAAACATAAAATGTGAGACAAAATGGTCTCAGAATGAGAACACGTGGGAACACCAGTATACGTCATGATGACATCACGTAGGCTGAATAGTTAGTGCGGCAAATCCATGACCGTCCTTCTGACAAGAGAATGATTTAATTGTGGATTTAACAGAGGTACCCATCACAGCTTGACATAGATGCGCTATGATGATGAACAACTCAAGTTTTTAGGGATGGTGGGAATGACTTGGTGATGCCGTTAACGGGGGCAGTCTGGGATGACATTGTAGTGTAGAGTTTGTTTGCGGTGATCGGCGTCCACTTGGATGATTACTATCAACAAGCAAACAAAGGTGATCAAATTACAAACTAAAAAACTATAAGCTTATTTCAAAAGTCAAGACTCAAATTTCAAAACAGATTCAAAATTTGATTTGAAATTCCAAATACATTTGAAATATATGTCATTGGTATGATGTCATATGTCAAAATCCCACATGCACTAATATATGAAAATATTAGCGCTGACAATGTAACTAAAAGGCAAGATGATGAACGAAAAAGTTACTTAGTTTATTAACTTATGAGTTTATTGTTTTGCTTCTTGAGGAGCATTGGCAAAATCATGATTCAGAACGTTTCGTTAAGTTCACATTTTAGATTGTAGTGCATGAATAATCTTACAATTTTGTCTTTTTGTCTTATTTGTATTGAGTTACTAGAGGACGTATTATGTACAGTATGTTTACTATGGCTTACTACTAACAGTAAAAGTACTATTACACATATTATAGGTGTGGTAGTGCATCTATGTAAACTAGTGTATGAAAAATGTATTCATAGTTATACTCAATATTAAATTGCTGTTATGTTGTAGTGATCTAAAGAAGCACTTTTTGGTTGATATGCAGTCTACTGTTCTATTACTTGCTCTGGTCCTCTCTGGTACTACATTCAGTGCCCCATAAAACAAAAGCGAAAAAACAAAGACATCACGGCTGCTTACCGGGGCATGCAGAATCCTGTATATTATACAGAATTCTGTACCCCATACTCTCAAATAGTAGTAACACATAAACATAGAACACCCCCTCTGCATTCTAAACATTTTGAGGCGTAATTTTAATTTTATCTCTCAATATTGCCTAAGTTTTATATTACAAAAAATCACTTTTAAAATATCGCGTACTATTTACGTTAGGTAATGTAATATTTACGCGCTGGTTGAATTACCACACGCGATAACTTTTTTTTTATGCTT
>JAAMXU010004242.1:0-30008 GCA_019693545.1 Chaetoceros muelleri
CTTGGACTTATGGTTCACGAGCAGCTTGGAGGAACTCTTCCAATTGTAGGAGAGATGTAAACTTGCATTTTTTCGCTAGTTTTTTTTCAATAGGCGGCTTTTTCATCTTGGCGCCAGCTTATTCATATACTCGCATGATGACGAATTTTTCTTTATTCTAATTCATGTATGTTAGCTCACCTTCATTCAGGCTAAATGTATAAAGTTTATTTGTTTTTAACTTTCTTGATCTTCACAATCTAATAAATATGAAATATGGAGATCTGGCTCTACTGTAGTACAGTAGAGCCAATTTTCACGACGTGGGTCGTTCATACGTGACAAACCTTCATCGAACGAGAAGGCGATAGACGAGGAAGCCAATGGGATGGCACACAAGAAAGACGACAAGACAGTTCCACAAACGAAGCCCACGTAATCGAACGCATGAAACATAAACATGATAGATTGTAACATAGAATTCGGAGCTTTTGTCCCAACCATCCCAGAAATATACAGGAATGCAGTCGACGATGAAGATTGCACAAAAGAGAAACACACGGAAAAAATAGCTAGTGAGTGTGCCATCGGGCCCAACTGGACTACATTGAAACTAGTAGCCGTGGAGGCTTACAATCACGACACGTCCCTATTCGAATTTGAATTGCCAGATCCAAATGCTCTTTTACGGTTACCGGTGACTGCCCATCTACTCGTGAAAGCACCGTGTCCGACCTGTAAGAATCCCGACAGCACAGATCGCGACGAGGGTGACAGCAATCTAGTAGAACAAGTACGGCCCTACACAGCCACTGAAGAAAAATACCCTGGAAGGTTCAAGATTATGGTCAAACTCTATAAAGAATGGGGCGTGCCCGAGTCAATTTTGAAAGAGAGGCAGAAGTTATTTTTATACACGAAAACGGATCATAGTTATAAACCTCCTGGCTGTGTCTCGAGTCATATCCATTCACTGGCAATTGGACAGACTCTAAGTTTCAAACACAATTCGATATGTCTTGGAAAGATAAACTATCCATTTCATGAAAGTATTAGTGCAATCACAATGATTGCAGTTGGTGCTGGGGTAGCACCCATGATTCGAATTCTCAAGGCTCTTTTAGATGGAGACTACGGAAATGATCAAAGGTGTCCTCATGTGAAAAAAATTCATCTTCTCTATGGAGTTAGAACAGTATCGGATATTTTACAACGGGAACTGCTAGATGCGTGGCATGAGACACATAACGATCGATTTCAAGTTTGTTATTGCATTGGAAGTCGATGGGCCAATGTTACTTTTGCTGCAAAGACGGCACAAAAGCAAGAGCCTCCTCTGCCCAAAGATTGGGAAACAATTCCTCCTGATCGTAAGGAATTAGGCTGGGTGGACGGTGACAAAGTTGCAAGGAGAGGAGCATCAAATGCTCAAGATGAAGGTCATAAGATTTTCATTTGTGGGTTGCCAGGTATCTACCTCTCTCTATGTGGAAAAAGAACAGAACCAGCATTGGAAGAAGGGACACAACTACATAGACTTGGTTACAAAGACGAACAAGTCATCAAATTTTGATTCCAATGGTGTTTGGTTTGGTTGGTTAGTTACAATACTATATTTCTGGACTGACAAAGTTCATGGTTGCTACATCCAAGCTGTGTTTTTGGAAAATTTTGATGTCATTCTTGTCGATTGCATCAATCGATCATTGTCAATACTTATACCAGCATTCCCCCCTTGGCCTTCCTTGACGTGCACCCCAAAAGAAGTTGCAGATTCTGTCACGGTCAAGTTTAGAGAAGAGTGGAATGGTTCAAGGATGGAGTCATCAAGCATAGTGTGCAAAGTCGGTAGATCAAGAGCATATTTCTTGTTGGCTGCATAAAAATTCTGTTGGGCATAATAGACATTCATGGCTGCGAGTTTCATGGGCCAATCAGGATCAATATATTCACCTCGACATATATATTCTTCTGGCACTTGGCCCACCAATCCGCTCTGTTCCCTGATGACTTTCAACGATGGGCCAAACCTTACGTATCCCCAGGCATCCGGCAAGTGCATATCAACTTTCCCACAATGTCTCCTTTGTGCTGGATCCCAAACGCGCTGCTTCTGCCAAGTCCAATTCAGCCTTCCCTTCTTCTCCACTCTACTAAAGTTGATCCTCCACAAATCCCCCAGATGCGGAACATGTCCAAACCCGGACGGTTCAAATTTCATAGTATCACGGTGACAAAGAGCCATCTCCACTGTCCATACAGTTCTTCCTTGATCGTCGCCACCGCTGTTCAAGGATCCCTCAACGAGTCGTACAGCAGTTTTTTGTCCCTCAACGTCATAATAATTTGGTTCACCAGGCCTAACAATCCGACCACTGTATTCATGACCGCCATCTGCATAGGGTCTGTTCAACATCAAGTTCCATACAGTATTCAAAGCATTCATTTCCAATTCTTTGTAATAATGACATGAACTCGATGGGTCGAGAAACACTTCGAAATCAGAATCTTGGTGAAAAATTGGAGAATTTCTCTCTTTAAAAGTGGCGCGAACTTCCATGTCACTTTCGATGATTGCAGCAATGTAGAGGAACTCCTCATCCCACATCATTTTCATTTTGGTCCGACAATTATCATTTGGCCTATCTTCTGGAGGAGCATCGGATGCCCCACGGATGTCATCAAAGTAGGAAGACCACGGAACATCTTCCCATTCGTTCTTTTTGACATCACCATCAATGGTTAGTGGCACACTTGTATAAGGTGCGATATATACATGGGGATGGAGTGACCAATGAACGCTATAAGGAGAGACTTGCATCTTCTTTGTGATACAGGCAGGCATCAGGTCTCTTGTTTCATTATTATTTTACCATTTTGGGGGAGTACAGTAATGAGGAGGCTAAACATACATCTAAAATTGTCTTCACGACGAACAGAAAGATAGTCCTGTACCTTACGTGTATTACTGTAGTACTACTGTTGTAGGTTATGATAGTTTTTCACAGAACCATTTAAAATTTGATTCCGATTGCCAATTGCCACATGCCACTTCTATCTTTCGAAAAAGAAGAGAGCTCAAACTCAATCAAACAAAATGAATAATCAACAGAACATACAAGATCAGCTCGAATCCCTTTTGAATTTGGTGGCCAATCGAAGTCAAGGGATAACTGATGATGAAACAATCGAGAAAGCGGTTTCGTCGCTGCTGTCTACTAGTACAGTGCCAAGGCTGGGAAGCAACCAGTCCAACGAATCATCTCCCCCTCAGGCCATGGCCAATACGGAAGTGATTGTTGGAGATGATCAGGATTATGATGAAGTTGATGATAGTCGTATTAGAAGTAGTAATCGCACTGTGGGATCCTGTGAAGACAAGGAACCGTGCAAGGGCGATTCCAAATCGAATCGTGAAACTCCCATCTGGACAGGTGAAAAGGCCACGATGCAATCCCTTCGAGATCAACAAGAGGCGCTAAAGAAACAGACTGCAACGTCACACTTTCAGATATCCAAGGCTTGGAAAAAATTGGAGGATATTCCTCTTGGAATTACTGGAGCTAAAATTATGATTACATTTGGTGACGGTCCAGAGCCGATCCCTGAAGCTTGCGCCACGGCACTCTTGGCCACTCGACAGTGCCTGCAAACTGCAATTAAGGATGCAAGAGCCCTTCGAAGAAAAATGAAGTTAGAGTTTGATAAGGCAAAAGTCATTGTGAATTTGCATAGAGCGAAAAAGAAAGAGAGGAGTATCCTTGATCCTGAAACAGAGAGAGCAACGGGTGTTGATTTGAACATGTACTTTAAAGCGGTCTCGGGACATGATAAGTTAAGTAGGGAAAATCCTTCCGGTTTTGATGAGACACAATTGGAAAAGTTATTTCCCGAAGAAATGTATGCTTATAAGCGTTGGAATAAAATGCATGAAGCCTACACTGCGAGTAAAAATAACGATGCGAGGGGGACCGTCGATAAGTCGGTTGAGGACCAGGTCCAGGAACAATTAGAGGAGGAGAAGGATGATATACAGGATGCAGCCACTTTTTCCATGGAAAATGTTGGGGGGCATTTGAGAGATCGACTTTCTCAATTTGATGTTCGTACTGATAGAATGAAAGAGCAGTGGTATATTGCTTTTTCAGAGGTAAGGAAAGGGTCATTCCTTTCCAGGGGAAGCATGAGTTCAGAAGATAAGGCTTGGGAAATGGAACGAAAAAAAATAAGAGGGAAGAGAAAGATATCCACGTGGGAAGCTTTGCCTGCGTCTCATATTCAGTTCTTGCACTGGATTGGTTTTGACCAGCGCTCACCTTTGCCACCTCCTGATGCGTCAACCACGGAAGCTCTGGCATTTCTGGGATATGATTTCATGGGCAAAATTATTGAAAAGGCCATTTTTCTTAAATTTCTTGAGAAGAGGGAAAGCATGAAATTGAGTGGTGCCAAGGAAGATGATTTGGTTTTGGAACTTGGCCCAGGTGAACAACTTACAAAAGAAGATATAGAAAAAGCTTTGAATGATTCTACAGTTGTACCGAAACCTTTGTATAACTCATCGAATTCTGTTTTAGATTCCAAGGATGCTGTTCAGATATATTTTGGTCCAGGATTTGAGGAAAGAATTGAAATGGAAATGGAACAGTAAGTACCAACGGCGAATTTTGCGTCATTTTCGTATTTGTTTTTTAATGATTGCTTTACATGTTTCTGTTTCGTCGCATAGGATTTTCTCGGGCGGCAAGAACAGCAACCATTTATCAGCGGAAGAACTTGAGATTAGGAAACAAGAAGATGAACTTTTTGAGAAACTGAAAGAACCGCCAGAGATTCTAGAGGGTGTAATGGATGTGCTCGGGGATGAAGCTAAATCCGATGCAGTGGCGATGCATAGAATGAACACAAGGAAAAGAAAAACTTTGCGTGAGGATCAGAAATTAAGCGCATTAAAGAGTGCCGTCGAGGCTCAAGACAAAACACCTAGTAGAAAAAGAGATCACCCTAAGATTAGTTAATGCGACAACATGATATTGAACAAATTATTTATATGCTGGATCAAGAAATCCTCGGCAGCTTCCCTTGTCGTTCTTGTACATTTCTTGACCATTTTGTTGGTAGATTTGATATTTTTATTTCTTGCGTAATATCTTTCCCAATCAAAGTGCGATACAGCTCAGGGGATGCAGCGTACTTTAACTGTTGCATAACCATGTTTCCCACTTGCCCATCTTTACAGCATTGACGAAAGACGGAACGGACAATTCGATTTCGTCGGTCGTCATCCTTGGGTATCAAATTGCACCAAGCTTTCAGAAGTGTGCCGTAAGTTGTGTGGTCTGGTTTCGTGAATTCTTGAAGGAGGACAAGAGTTGAAACGATCACCATGAACGCATCAACTTTTTCCTTAGGGTTGAATGTGTAGGCACAGGCGTTGAGGACGGCATTGAAAGTAAAAACCGTGGGTTTGTTCCTTGACTTCCCTAACCTATAGCTATCCACCATTTCATTGAGTATCTGTTGTGCTATTTTTGCTTTCCACTGCACATCGCTTCTTGCATAGCAAGATATAACTGTTGTGTACGATATTGCATCGGGAGAAACACATTTCAGATTACTATCGTCATTTGTCGCACTTAGTCGATCCAATAATATTTTCGCATCTTGGGTGAAATCGTCTCTGGCATATGCAAAGGCTTTCAACAAGGTATTGTAGCTGATGATATTTGGCTTCAAATTCAGATTTCCCTGCGCAAAACTTTCCTCCATGAAACGAAGAATTGATTGAATACGTTTAATAGAATCTTTGTCCCCCTGGATTGCATAAAGATTCATGATGCTATTGTAAACAACAGTATCTGGCATTGCCCCGCCGTGCGATTGGTGGAGATCGTGCATCCTATCAAGTAATTCCTCCGCAAGTTTACCACCGCGAACATCGTTCGACATCGCATCAATAACCGTCGAATAAGAAAATGAGTTGGGCATGACACCTCGATTGCCGTTACGGAACTGAAACTCCATTTCTTTCAGCAAGTTATCAGCCTTTTGCCCACCCTGAAGATCACGACTTTTGGCATAAGCATTGATGACCAAGTTGTAAGATGTCGCATCAGGTTTTACCCCATAGATTGTTTCCATATTCTTCAGTGTGAAATACGCCTTTCGCACAGAATCTTTTCGCTGACTCTTTCCAATCGCTGATATCGCTGTATTTACTGATACTATATCAGGACTCGCACTGTCACATCCAGAATCTCGCAATTCCACCATTTTCGCCAATAGGCTTTCAATCCGTTGTCGTCCTCTCTTGGAGCCACATTTCAACCAGCAATTCATCAAAGCATTAAATGTGTCTGTGGTTGGCATTGATTCCATTGCCATAGATTTTGAACCACTCATCATTTCATCAAATATTGACTGGGCCGTCATTGCGCCACTGACGCTTTTTGTTTTGGCATATATACTTATAACTTGTTTGTAAGTGTTGCTATCTGGGAGTAATCTAGGATCCTTCACACTTTTCTTCTTGAGTTCATTCAAAGTGGACAATGCCAATTCAGCATCATGGATAGGATTATTACTGAATGGACGATTTGCAATTGCATATAGATAATAATTGTACCACTCAATGGTGGGTCTAATAGTTCTAGTGTTTGTGTAGCATTCATCATTAGAGATAGCCATTGGTTCGATTTCTTTCAAAATTTTCCCAATTTCTTCCACAGCACTGGGATCTCTAGATTTCACCCATGCCTTTATAACCATCAAGTAAGACTTTTCGTTGGGCGTTATACCTCGTGCGGTTGCTTGCATGTGTTTCAATATTTGATGAGCTCTCTCTGCCGCAAAGCGATGACCATGGGTACAATTTTTGTCGTCACTACTTTTATTTCGAGTTTGAAATTCCCTCCCACTGGTATTGGCCCAACTTTCGAGGACTATGTTGTACAACTCTGTACATACAAGGTCTTCTGTCACCACACATTCATTTCCACTTTCCAGTTCGTCAATCAGTTTCTCCAACAATCTTTCTACAACCATAGCCGCATTCGAATTAGGAATAGAACATCGTTTCATCCATGACCTCATAATTAGAGGAAAGCGACGAATTGTACAAGACGCCATTTTCCCCACTTGATTAATACCTTTGGGATTTGATGCCAATATTTTGGAAGTCGTTCGCAGCAACCATTGCATTTCTTTATTGGATTTTTCGTCATTCTTGACAAGTGCATATATATTAGTAAAAGCAGCAGTAGAATCAAGTGATTCGTTTTGACAACAATCTTGTATCATCCCTGTTTTATACGTCTTCATGACCAATAACTTTCCCCTACCCTGATTCCAAAGAGGATTATGATCGCACCTACTAGACGATGATACAGTCCTTCTGACTAGTAGTAATGTCCTGGGGGTAGTAGCCATCCTGCCCCGTTGTAAGAAGACGGTCCCAAGTGCAGCACATGGTAGATGAAGCATACCGTGGAACACTATTAGCCACGGTACAAGTACCAATTTTGTAAGATACATATCCAACGACTTTGTCATGCTGACCCAAATAGAAAAAAGTTATCCCTTATTGTGCTGAAGTTGTTCCCTTTTTGTTGTTACTTTCGTATTCAAAATATTGCAGTGATGTACAATACATACATTCATACGTACAGGTCCGAAAGTCTATCTACAACCAACCAACTAACCAACAAGTTCATTTAATTATTTATACATATATATGTTTGAAAGCTTCTTCCTTCAGAGGATTGGATAGTCCTATAACTTTTATATCTTGTCGGTCTCTAGCTAGCAGCAGACCGTTCAAAAATAAATGGACACGGATTATGAACTGTCTGTCGATTATTCCCTTTTTATCATATACAATGCATCACGTTAATGATAACTATTTTGTCATGTATCAATCAAAACAATAAAGGTACAGACAGTAGATGGAGATAGATTGCAGAAAAGAATGCAAGCTTACCAACAATTTTACCTGCAAAAAAGACTGCATTGTGTGTGCCATGCATCGATCAGTGGATTACTACAGTACGTGTACTGGTATCAGTTACGTTAGTACCAGGTACTATCATTTAGTAGCTAGTGTACTACCTACCTAGCTAGTAGAGTACATACAGGATTACACAGTCTCTCGCACCAGACACCAGACCCCAAAAACCCAAGCATTATTTTATCACAAAATATAAAATATAATAAAAAAATAAAATAAAATCAATATCCATTCATCTCTATTCTATAGAGAGGGAGAGGGAGAGAGAGAGACCTCCAGCTAGCTAACTAACTACACACATACATACTCCATCGTCTGGGGAAGGAAAAGAAGATAATCAAAACAACATGACAAATGATAATTCTAATCCAAAAGACAAACTCACTGCTTCAAACGAAAGTGACTCAGAGGAAGACGAAGATTATGTCCCCCCAGCCGAAGAAGGAGGAGATGACGAGGAAGGCGACAGCGATGAAAAGCAAAGCAAAGAACAAACCATTCATTCTGCACCAATCCTTTCATTGTCCAAACAAAAGGAAGTGGATGATGCATTCATGGAACTGTTTGGAAAACCCTATCGCTATCAAGAGAAAGAGAAGAAGGAACTCAAAGATTTGAATCGGACAAGTCAAGGAGCTATTTCCAAAAGAAGAAAAATATTATCGGATATATTTGGCGGGACTGGTATTGCTTCGAAATTGATGGAGACTTCGAAAGAGACGATTGAAAATGATGCCATGTCTAGGAAACGAAAGATTCCCCTTGGGCAATTGAATCGTAAGGATGTTACAGAAAAAATCAAGTTTGCAGGTCAAACAATGGAAATACAGAGAAGTGTCGTTGTGGTTGGAAATGAAACGCAGCAACAGCAGCAAAGCCAGGAAGGTCCATTGACAGATACTACTTCTACTAGCAAAGCTGCTGTGGGAATTGATGCTGTCTTGTCGCAAATCAAAGGTCCTCAGAAATTTACAACCATTGACAAAACAAATGTGGATTGGGAAAAATTCAAGGATAAGGCAGGTATTGAAGAGGAGCTCAAGAAGAAGGCACAGAGTAAAGACGCTTATTTGGTGAAGAAGGATTTTTTGAACCGTGTCGATGTGAGGAGGTTTGAGCAAGAGCGAGATGAGCGTAATAAAAAGAGAGCAGCTGCCGCTTTGGGAAATAATTCCAACAAGTAAAATGTACAGTACCTAACAACAGTACATACAGTAGTAAAATACTCATATGATATGGCTAGTAGTAGTTAGTAGTTGTAGTATTATGGACTACTGTGTATATGATCGGGATCAAAGAATCTTCCCTTTTCCAAGTTTGTCGTGACGTAATGATTGTATTCTTCTTCCTGCATCATTCTGGATAAACTTTGATGAATACAAGCATGGTCTGTCCAAAGCGTGAACAAGGGTGTATGAGAATCGATTTCATAGTCATTGGGATATCCTTCCATTTCATAAATGCCGCATAATATACCATCCAGTGGTGTTTTGATGCTTGTTGTATCAGAGACTGTTTCCCAAACAGTATGATAAAGCTCATCAGCCCGAGTAATCAAATGTCCATCCCAGTTTACTTTTAAGATGTCATCTCCAAATTTGACACGACGAGGAAGGGGATGACGATGATGATTGATGAATGTATTTTTGTCATGAGCACCAGTGAAAGTAGATGTGCTAGATGTCAACTTCTTCTTCGAGGCACCACACTGTGTTTCACCATCTTGATGAGTGGTACTAGTTCTAGTGTTGGTTGTGCAGGAGGAGTATTCAATAGATGAAATGTCTCCGATATCATCCAATCCTCGATTCGTAATCCCAACGTCTACCTTCCAACCACCACCTCCAAGAGTATTATTGTTTGTAGACGGTGATGTGACGGACTCCTGTGTTGCATGGATCCACAAATGAGTGGAGGGACAAAATAATTTGTATTTTTTGGTGGGGACTTTGAGTATTAGAGAAGGACGCATTTTTTGAACATTGTTTTTTGTAATGAGACAAGTGTATTATAAATAAAATTAAAGTTGAAATAAAAAAAATGATTAGGACATGTGGCTTTGTTGATATGTTATTATTGATTATTTTCTGTAGTCTCATTACACGTCATTACTTCGTCATGGAATACGCGTTGTTTGAGAGTACTGTATTGAGTATTGACACTGTGTCGTGTAGTGTAACCGTTGACACAGACACAATGGACATATTATGACTTTTCAATTACATTTTGATTTTTTTGTTTTCACTGTTTCCCATTTTCGTCAGGATAGTGACCACGTAATTGTAAAACAATTGTTAATCTATGAAATTTTATATTTTATTTTTAATACTCTACATAAAGAAGGAACAATGTATTTTTACACAACATGCAAACGAAGGATGTAAAACAACTGTCCTACTGGCTGGCTGGCTCTGTACTTTGCTGGTTGACGTGCATTACCAAAACAGACATTCCCACGATTACCAACAACCAGAAGAAGTTGCTGCCTACTATCATTTCTCACAAGCAAGCACACATCAATAAGAAAACAGATACGGCCAAGATTGCACCTGCCATGACATGAAAATGAGGATAAACTTTCAATAAAATGGCTTTTGAAGCTGGCCACAAATGTTTTACAACATGAGTGGATTGGTTCAAAAAAGCCAACATTACGGAAGCCATCAATATCTCAAATACCAGCACTAAATGAAGACGAGAAGCATCCTCCATGACCAAGGTCAGAAAACTGTTGTTTTGTGATTCAATATCTTCTTTTATGAATACTGTTTCTGTTTCTACCACTTCATAATAATTGTTGCCACTAGTAGACGTAGATTGTTCATCAAGTAAATCTGGATCCCGCTTTAAATTATTTGCCTTGCCCAATAATGGTACTTCTTCGTCCAAATGCTGCAAGGCATTTCTTTCTGTATCTCTACCAATATAGCTGCTGCTGCTGCTGCTGCTGCTACTGCAATTACTACTACTACTACTTTTTGTGCTACCTCGAGCACCATAATCCATCACCACTCGATCGTTCACACCACGTTCTGTTGAACGATTCAATAAGAATTGAAAAGATAATTGTGGTGGTGGTGGTGGTGGAGATGATGATGATGATGATTCTAGCTTCCCATTGTTTGAATCGTCATGACTGGACATTTCTTCACATGACACTCCAACAATGCATCGATAATACATCACTGCAGCCACAAACCATAACGTACCCCAAAGCCATAGCCAGTCATGTACCCATGGCACAACTTTAGGTACAAATACCCATTTACCAAAATTCACCCAAATCAAAAGTACCTCCATGACTGTAAATGGTAAAAGAACCAACATGACTCGCCCATATTCATACATGGCCACCCACAACAAAGATCCCAAAGTACTCCAACCAATCGTTTCTTGCTGCTGCTGCTGTTGCTGTTGCTGCTGTTGATGGTACACTTGATACACCTTGGGCAAGGAATACAAACACAAGGTTTGAACCGTTGCCAAGTTCCAAGAAAAACCCAAAACAGTACCTCCCATGACAGATATCTCTGTCACGTTTTGCAACTGTAAAAATTCCTTCCCCCTGAAACCAAAACACAACATTGCTAAAAGTACATGGTGTACAATACTAGCATGACGATGGTTGGACCACCTACATCCACCACCGTTACCCCTCACCACCACTCCACCACCAACACTCCCAACTGCAACAGCCACAACAGACCCCACAATTCTCATCATCCAAAACACAAATGCCACAACCGATGTGATACACATCATCAATGCCTTCCCACATGCTTTGGCACCATGTTGCAAAGATTCATTCCAAGAACGTTCCGATTCTTCTTCTTTTGTCAATCCCATGGCCTCCTTTTCTGTCCCCATTTCCTTATCCACGGAACTCTGTGCTAACTCCTCCTTTGCTACAACCTCTTGTGCCTCCCCCTTGGCCAATTCTTCCTCTGCCAAAGCATCCATCTTGGCAGCTTTCTCTTGCAAAACACTTGCCTCCTCTCCCTCTTGCACAGAAACACCCTCCAATCCCTCTGCCTCTTTTGTCAAAGAATCCACCCGACCCTGCAAGGCCATGGCAGATGCATATTCTTCCGTCACAACCGATGTCTCCGCCACACTCTGCGTCCCCAACCCCACCGCCACAACACCCCCCACAACATCACAAACCACATCCACAATCGGTATCCACTGACAAAGAACCGTCCCCGCCTCATCTGCCTCCACATCCGCCGCATTTTTCGCCACCGATGCCGCATCCGCAGTAGCCTTGGCCATATCTTCCTCTTCCGTCGCTTCCTCCGCTGCAGCTTGTGCTAACAATTCTACAGACTCTTGTTTCTCTTGACTTGCGTGTACATTCAACCCCTCCGCTTCTTGACTCATCGCGGTTGCTTGACTCTCATCTTGTCGTCCCTGGACCATCCAAGCTTGAGCCTCTTGTTCCATGGCTTGTCCTTGTATCTTTTCCTCCAAGGCCTTTTCCTCCAAGGCCTTTGCTTCCGCTTCGTCCGCTCCGGCGGCATCTTGCCATGTGGTAGCTTCCGCCATGGACTTGGCCAAGAGGACGAGCTCGTTCTGCATGGAGGATTTCCATTGATGGGATTGGATGGCGAGTCCCATCATGGCAGTGTAGGATGCTACGGTGCGTAGGTACTTTCCTTGGTGAGGAAGAATTAAATATGGGATCGTCTTGGCATGACACCAACAAGAACAAGACAGGGGACCTTGAGGTGGCGAGAGTACTACTACTAGCAATAACAATAGTAACAGCAGCAGCAGCAGCCGTAAGAAATGTCGTGACAAGGAGACGGAAAAGGAGTGGACCATTGTGGACATGTGTCGTTTCCTCCCCATGATGGATGGATGGATGGATGGGTTGTATTCAAAAGTCTGAAGGAACAAATGAAATGAATACTGAATGAATGAATGAATGAATGAATGAATGAATGAATACTGAATTCTCAAAATGAATTCTGAAAAAAAAAAAAAAAAGGAACAAAGGAACCGTTATATTTTATAACCTCTAGAGCTAGGATACGAGTGATTCTACACTAGTTTCTACACTACTCTAGCCAGTACGTAGAGAGTTACCGTCCAGTAACGGATGTCCCTCGGTCGTTAAGGCCACCCTGTCTCTCTCTCTCTTCTCTCTCCCTCTAGATATTATAATCATTTTAGTCAATTCCTTAATCAATGAATCAATCAACGCATCAATCAATTACTCTATTCATAAAATATATATTATAAATACATAGAAATCTATTAATGTATGCATGTTTGGAATGGACAGGGACGTGGAACAACGCTTGGCAAAAATCGGACTACACGTCATCTCACCACACTGGCTTGCATCGTGTCGAGAATATTGTTTTCCAAAGGAAAATGTGGACGTTGCTGCATTCGATTCGTCTTCCAATGCTCTAGCAGTAGATGACAAATACAATGAAGCACAAGACGATGAAATTTTATTTCAAATTCTCAATACGGATTTACGAAATGTGATTCGTCATCACGATGCGTCGACTCGTACTCCTGGTGATATTACCGTCCATCATGGCAACAATGATAACGTGGGCAATCAGAACGTCGTTCCCAGCAAACTGCTTCGTCAGGCCATTCGACATTCCAGCAGTCAGAGTCAGGCCTTTGTGGTCCTTCCGGAATCGTTTCAACTTCTTGTGCAGGTGGAAGAATTATTGGATGTCTCATTGAATGCAGAAGATCGATTGACATTGGGTCCTGCATCGCTTACTTCGCCGACACCCGTGGGGAATCAGAAACAAAGATGTCTCAAGATGTTTTTAAGTGATGGATATTTTGACAATGGGGATTGGTACAGTCGTCGTCCATGTCAAGATCCAGGAGGAGTCGCAGTAAATGAGAATGATGGTAATGAGAATGATAGTGATGATGATGATAATGTCATTAGGATTGTGGCCATGGAAACGGAACCTATACCGGATTTATCAGTGCATTCCAAGCCTGGGATCAAGGTGATACTGACCGGTCCTATAGAGGTACGATTGGGGGTTCTCATGTTGCATCGTGGAAATACGACGGTATTGGGGGGTTGTGTTCCTGCATTGATACCTATACAGAAAAAGGCAATGGATATGGCAGCAAAGTTGAGTGGTGTGGGTATTGATCCGACCTATCGTGCTTTGGTTTGGAATCCAGAGGGTGTTGGTGGAGATGGACATGGGCAAGAGAATGATGATGATGATGATGAGGGAGAGCAAGAGAGTGGAGATTTGGTTCCACAGCGAGTAGTTGCTGCTACTGCTGTTACTACTTTTGGTACCTTGTTCAATCCTATTGCCACAGCAACGACTAGATCTAGTGTCAGTAGTAGCAGCAGTGGTAATTATAATCACAATGCAATAGCGACACCACCCATGGCAGCAACAACAGCAACACCAATGGCAGCAACAACAGCAACCGTGTCATCTGTGGAGAATCCATACAAACGAAATACAAGAAAAGATGTCGTGGATCATGGGATGGACAAGAGGACAGTTGCTCCTCGAGCAACACCACTACCACTGCCACTGCCACCGCAACAACATCCAGAACGACAATTACAACGACACTTCTTGGAGAATGTGGATCCTGTCCAAACATCATCACTGCAAGGACAATCACCATTGCATCCAACGACAGTGCAAGAAAATACAGCATCATTGTCATCAACATCAAGAACAGCAACATCAACTGAAATGCTACAACCAAGGACACCTGCACAAACAACATTTATTTCGAATGCTACTCCAAGTCGTACAAGAGCATCTACTCTAGATCCATACGTACGACAACAACAACAACACATCATGTCTCCCACTGCATTGTCGGAACCCATGTCCTTTGAGGAACTTGGAACGTTGCTTCAAAGGATCATTGTGAATCCAGAGGAATATAGACAGTATGAGGGTAAAGTATTCATAGTTGCTTGTAAATATGCCCCTCCACATAAGAAATGTAAGAAATTCAAAGGATTTGACATTCAGAAACGAAAAGATTACAAGAAACTTGGATTGGAAAAGGTGAGCAGAGTCATATTAACCAACAATGGTGATGATTGACGATTGACGATGAATGAATAATACTCATGCGTTGTATCTTTTTTCTTCTTCTTCAGTATGAATTTGCAATGACTTGTCAATTAATGGGAAGCAACGAATCCATGGGTAAAGTTACATGTAAAATCACCCATGCTGTGTTGAAGCCTTACTTTGGCACAAGTGCTGCAGAACTACGAACCATGATTAAAGAAAACAAGGAACGAGCGAATAAGATTGCCAATGAGGGAGGGACCAATGTATTGTACGACTTGAAACCTTTATCGAATTGTCATTTAAGATTGATGTATACTTGCGAAGAATTTTTCAAGAATCACAACATGAAAGAGATTGACGGTGACAATGCTTTGGTGGAATTGTTTCAGAGGGAGGATTTAATGATGTGATGATGAGCTGATTGATGACTGATAGACTTATGGACTGACCAATTGTAGGTATGTGTGTGTGGATGTAGAATAGAAAAATATAAAAAATGATAAAGAGAGAATGTGTCATTGTTTGTCATCTCTCTCTAAAAAACTGATTGTATTCTTCCGTTTTTTTGAAAAAGTGGTACACATGCCAAAAAATAAAAAATGTTTTACGGTAAGGGGGTACTCTAATGCTGTCTAAATTGAAGGAATGTATTGTAGGTTACAAGCTCATCCTATGTAGAAACCACGTCGACTTTCCTCCAGTAGAGGGATCTTCATAATGAGAGTGTCACGCCTCACGCCTCACACCGCTGTCAAACATTTCCCTCTTCTCAATCTTTCTCTTCATCTTTCCATAATATATTCATTCAATCTCATGCATGCATGCCATGATATTGTATATCTTCATGACATGACAAGACATATTCTACATTTTCAATCATGCAGGACAAAACATCTCATGTAACATTTATCTGCAAGATACTTGTAATATTATTATATACGAAACAATTATTCACCGAAGCTTTCTCGTTCCACAATTGCAATGTCCAATCAGCAGCAAGTCATAACCTTAAAGTGACTAGTTTTTGCCATACAGTATCGTCTAGTAGATCAAACTCTGTTTTATCCCTCAAGGCACAAAAAAATCAAAAGAATCGCAACGATTCACCTGGATCGGAATTATTTCCAGCAGCTGGATCCTCTTACATCCCCTCTGGTTTGACAGAAAAGGAATGGAACGAAATCAAAAGAAAAGAACGGAAAGAGCTCGAGAAAAAAGATTTTGGTGCATGGGGACCTAGATTTGCAAGAAGTGACCGACCGGATGGGGATTGGATGGTCGTGCCAAGTCTATGGACACGTGGATTCAATTCGAATAGTATTGGGAATGGTTCGCAAAAGGGCAGTGACCAGTCCAAAACAGATGCTACAAACAACAGCAGCCGCACTAGCAAGAAAGGGTTTGTGCCTATTTATGTAATGACATTTTTGATTATGGAGTGGATACTTGCCTCTTTTTACAGTGTGCACAAAAAAGGCTATGCATCTCTCTTTGTCACGGCGGCTATGAAAATGAAGAAAAGTAGTAGTGTTGCTCTGTCATCGAGCAAATTTTTATTCCAAGGCACAATGGCGGCAAAACTTGTAATGTCTGCCATGGTAATGCAGCCTATGCAGCGCCTCGTGATGAAGATTCAAGATAGATTTCAGTGGCGATTGAAATTTTCCGTGTTTATCGTTACTACTGCGACCATGATTACATCATTGATATTATCAACACTGGTCACATTTCTCTTTGGGACGGGAGTGATAGGAGTGTAATGTGCGGTCAATTTTTTTCGATGAGTTCGAAAGGATACAACATTGCAGATATGGAAGAGAGAGAAGAAAGTGGGGCCATGCCGGTCACGATGTACAAAAATTGGAGTTCCAGAATACAGAGAGAAAGTACAGATAAAAAAGAGATTTCATACAAAAATAGTCCCAATAGTGTTTTTGCGTTTCATTATTGCCTGAGTCCCGTCCAGGAAATAAAACATACCGAAAATTTATACAAGACTCCGTTGACAATTATCTTACAATTGCCCTTGGTGCTCCAATCTTGAATCTTGACAAGAAATGTGTTTACCACACACACATTTTTATGAAGTTGACAAAAGTAGTGTGTGTAGTGTGCAGATAGTTTTGCAATTCAGTAGTACATTGTAAGCAAGCAATCGGTTGAGTGGTGCATAGTTGTTGCTTCAGTTCCATAAATCAATAAATCTCTTGTCCTCTCTCATCTAGATAGCGCTGGGAGCACAAAATCATAAAACTGTTCGACATATAAATTTTTTATATTCAAAGGTAAGGGCATGGCAAGATGAACAACGAGGTCAAAGCGTCTACCATGTGGACGAGTATGTAGTCATATTATGTACATCCATGATATTGTTTGCTACCAATCCTTTCTTACAAAGTAACTTGGGTTTATTTAACTTTTACAGAGAATGCCATCTGAAACGCAGTTAGTGTTTGTACGTGAGGACGTCGAGTCTACCTTGTGGTGGCCAGCAGTTTTGGGAAGTTCTCACAAAGATATTGTCTCAACATTTTCAACGGAAGAAGAAAAGGCGAGATTCACAGCCATGTTTTTCAGACAGGGCTGGCATGATTCGAATAAGACAATCGCTCGAATCTTTAATTACAAAAAATATCCCCAGAGAAAAATGTTTTTCTTTGTTCCGGACCATGAGCAACCTGATCTTGTCCGAGATTTCTTTGGTAGCTGCGAGGAAGTAGGTAAAACTTGTAATCAAATCGATGGTTGGAACGAAGCATTTTTTGAAGCATTGCACAATAAAATTGGTCATGACGATGAGGGGGTCTCAAGCGAGCCGTTATTTGGTAGTCCAGGTGGCGCCCTTTATGCTCCGGAAAGTAATACAACCGTTGGGCGTCTTGAACAAAACTCGACAGGAAAACGCAAAGCAGGTGTAGAATCCACAAATGTGACCATGGCGGCATCTTGTAGTAAAAAGAGTCGTTGTGAAAGCAGGGATGAGGACAAATTGACTTCCTCTTCTGTACGGAGTGATGAGGGTGTTGAATCATTTCATACTCCCATTTCTAGATCTAACTGTATGCAACAGCAATCTCCAATTCCTTTGGATCAGCAGTATAACGATGCTGCTCAGAGCAAAGTCACTTTACCTGAACATTCCCACAATCTCATCGTTTCTTCTGGTACTCGCAAGAAAAATTCCAAGAAGGCAAAAGCTCCCAACAATCAGAAGCACCAGAAAAGGTCTATCCGAAAAAATGATGAATGGACAACTGTTTGGGAAATTCTACGCGAGACGTATGGATGGGTAGTTCGTAAAGGTGATGGATTGGCTGAACAGTATTATATACCTGGAGAGCTGGAGCACCGTAAACTTAGTTATCTCAAGAAGAATTATAGCTTGGGAAAAGATTATTATGCGTCTGAAGAAGATGTGAAGCGTTATGTGCGTGAGAAATTTCTATGGGAGGGTCCTGTGTCAAAGTCTTTGTCTCGTTCTCAGAAGAAGTCATCAATAGCAGCAACCAATGACGAACCAACACAAGGGAAAAAGAATAGAAGAAGAAAAGAAGAGCAAATGGATGCAACGCATTTCGAACCCAAAACGGTTGCTAAAATTGAACCAGATGATCCCTGGCCCACGGTATTCAGTAAGATACAGTATAAGCTACAATTGGAATATAGGGGAACTCTCATGATGGCAAAGACAAAGTACCACAGCATGTCACCAATGCTAATAAGGAAAAACCTGGTAGAATATGAAGACTACTTTGAATCTGAAGCCAAAATGAAAGATTTTGCTTATCACACGTATGGTTGGAGGGGACCACAGGGAAAAGAACATGTACCTGTTGATATCGTAAGTGGAGGGCGCCGGTGCAAAGATCGCGGGAATGGCGATAAAAACCAGTCACCGACATCGAGTGTTGCCTCGCCTGATCAGGCAAGCACAAGTTCTAAAAAGGTGAATGGAAAGAGAGCGAGCTCAACAGAAAAGCAATCGAACAAAATTCCCTCGCCAGAACAGTTAAGTACTGATTCCAGGAAAGGCAAAAGAAGTAGCCCTAGGAGAAGGACACACTCGTCGATTGCTTTAGAAGAAGAAAGTAACGCAGTGCCTGAAGATGACAAGGTGAAAGGGATCACCTCCTCGGATCAGCCAGGCACTGATGCTAAGAAGGGTGATAAAAAGAAAAGTAGTACAACAAGAGAGAGCAATCCGTCGGTAGTTTCTGAAGAAACAAACGAAGTATTTGGGGTCGATGAGTCTGATGGCATTGCAGATGTTGAGCACAAAGAGAAAGATGATGAGCTTAACAAAAGTTTACGCGATCGTCTTAACAATTGTACAAGGAATCTTCGTCCTACCTATGTTCCTATAGAGATGTTTTACGCTGGTCTTGATAATGATTCTAAAGTTGCTAGGAACGAAAACAAACTAATGTCGTTTCTTCATGGATGTCTGGATCTAAAACAAAAGCAGCTCGACAAGGAGTCTTCTCTTCTTTACGTTTGTGGTGGCCCAGGAACAGGCAAGGTTAGTATTTGAAAATTGTTATTGTATGGGACAATGAAAGTTTTTGTTATCCAAACACAACTAATAGGTGAATTTCTCTTTGTCAACATCAGACGTCCATGGTGAAGCATTGTATGGAAGCATTGGAAAAGGATCAAAATATGGAATGCACTAATTCCCATATCAAAGCCACTGATATCGAGAGGTCCCCTGATACCTTAATAGACACCATAGGTATTATGTTGGGCATAAAGACAGCAATCAAGAAAGTCAATCGGATTGAAAAGGGGCTGACATCTGGGCTGAAAAAGGGGCCAATATTCCTTGTGATTGATGAAATAGATTTTTTGTTGGACAGAGTCCCCTCCAGTGATTCAATAATAGCGATTGTTTTGAGGTGGGCTTGCGATCCTAACAATCGCCTAGCAGTCGTTGGTATATCTAACTCGGTGGGAGATGATGGTGCCAAAATATTACATGATAATTTCCAGGTACGTTGCTTTACGTTTTTCTATAACATATCCCTTGCACGGCATTGGGCACCATCCAAGCACTGACATATTGAATGTGAAACAGGTATTGGATGAAATTGTATTTGAACCTTTTTCTGCAGAAGACTTGACAGCAATTGTAAACAAACGCTTGGGGGGACAGAACGCATGTCTCGTGGATAAAAATGCACTATTGTATGCCTCCAAGAGAACTGCCAACAACAGGGGTGACGCTCGCGAAATTTTACAAGTCATGAGCGATGCATTTTCGTTGGCCACTGATTCTCTCACTTCCGATCAGCTCTCGGACAAAAATGTTGTTGATTCGCCCATTGTGAAGATGCCACATGTGATGAAATCTCTTAAAAAGAATGGAGATTACTCAAAGTCAGTTTTAATTGAGGGCCTACCTGGCAATGCCAAAATCATCCTCTGTGTAGCAGCAGCACTTGGTCAAGTTGGTTCTGGATGGAAGATTATGAGATTATCCGACCTGAAGAGATACTGTGCCGATGCCACGGCAGTATGTGAGGACTTTTCATTGAGTGTATTTGATTCTGCCATTGAACAATTGATGGACAGTGGCTTGATCAGTTACGATTACAGTTATGACATGTTCGATGGTGACAATGATGAGAAATGCATAAAACTCGGTGTTCATTTGCATGACGTTGAGGTTGCACTGGAAGATACTCTTCTCAAAGAAGGAAGCTTTTACAACAATCTGGTGAATTACGTGAAAGCCACTGATATTCCATGTTCTGATGACGACGACGAATGGCTTTAAACATATTATATTTCTACTGCTTAAACCATGGGTCGACTACATGAACTACCAGGGTGCAAACGGTACTATTAGTATACTTACACACATAGACTCCTACGAATAGAAACATTGTCGTCTACTGCCATAATGCCATTGCTTCCCACCTTACTTGCTTTGCCTTGTCGTTTCCTCTCTTCCATGTAATCCAATAAAATCTTCTTGTGATCTGCAAAAAATGTCAAGTTTTGGATCTCATCCAATGACACTCGTACAACTTGTGCTGCATCGTCTCCTGCTTTGGGTGTAACACCCAAAGGTATGTCCACTACATACACCACACTGACACTATGTCTTCTTGCATCTCGTCTTGGATCATCATAGATACCAAACAATCTCATTTGTTTTTTCCCTCCTCCTCCTCCCTCTCCTCTTCCATTCTCCTTCTCTTCTCCTAATGTTGCATCTTCTAATTTCACATTCATCTCTTCCATCAACTCCCTTTTAACGGCATCTTCACTCGTCTCACCAACTTCTACAAATCCTCCCATGGTTGCATACTTTCCCTGATCTTTTCTCTTCACCAACCACACATGATCTTCTCCCGAGGTCAATATCGTATCAATGGCCATGGAAGGAGTACACATACAATATTCATCTGCACTACACCAACAAGATCCCTTTTTCAAATCTGGATGAATGAAAGGCGATCCATTGGAATGCCAAACTCGGACAATTTGTGAGGAACCCTCTGGATAAATTAAAGGTGGATGTTTGTAAAAGGGTCGTAAGTTATAGAAATCAAATGGATTCGTATTATTTCCGCTGCTGCTGCTGCTGCTGGTTTTGTTGTTGTAGAACAACAATGACATCCAGAGTATCAAAAAGCCTTGAGTTACAATAATGGCATATGCGATCATTCTTTCCATTGATCTTTTTTTGAATTTATTTCTTTGAAAGGGATTTTCAGCAGTCATTTGTTTATTTCTATCTCTGAACTTGAATGAATTTGTGGATGGTAATTTATTAGTGTTGGCATTAATATTTTAATTGATATATGTAGAATGTTTTGTATAAAATGCAGCAGGAGGGGGCATCCATTCCAAGTTCCAAGATAAAACACGAAAGCATTGGCTGCATTTTTTCCAATTTGTGACCGAAAGAACCGTTACAGTAATGTACAGTACAGTACCATCATTAGCACTTTGTGTGGTACTGTGCATTACACATTACATTACTCTCTCTTCAGAGTGTACGTGCAGCACACTACAGCAGCACTGGTCAGGGTCCTGTATGTAGAGTGACTAAAACACCCGTATCATGTTGGGAAATGCCCCACCCAAAAGCTAATTTAATATAATTTACAACAATTTAAACTCATTCCATACTTTCTCTACAATGTGGTATGGTATAGTCGTATTGTACTCTGTACGCATTCCTCCCCTCTGGGGCCGTGGATGAAGGAATTGACATAAATTGCACCAACAGACTTTTGCCAGTTTTTTTATTTGTGTGTCTTTTTCTCCATCTCTATATTTATTATTGCTATTTGCTACACCAGTCCATTGGATGATTGAATGAAAGATTCATAGATTTATAGATTTATAGACTGATTCATTGATTCCTAGACTGATTCATTGATTGATTGATTCAATTACTTGATTAACTGATTCGATTTCAAATTCTAAAAGAAAACAAACAGCATGAGATCGTCGCCCACTTGTGCCATCAACATTCAGGCACTGTTGGAATCGCTGTCGTTATCGTCTTCCACGATACATCCAAATAACTCCACGTCGTCGTCGTCATCATCATCATCGTTTACAGTCGAGTCCTTGGCCAATCGGCTCAAAGAACAGCACGATCTTGGACCCTTGGCGGATGATGAATTATTTATCGATTTGGCTCGAGCCTTGTTTGCCTGTCGGGATCGTTTTCTTTCTCAAACGGATGATAACGTTGATTCGTCCGAACAAGAAGACACCAGTGATGAAGATAATGAATATGTAGAGGGCCAGGATCGTGGAGTGTATAATCGTGCTTCATCGTCCTCGTTGTCTTTTGCGTCGGTTGATCGTCCAACGTCTTGCTATTCTTCGTGTCCAAGAATGCATATGGAGAATCAAGTAGAAGATTACGATGATGACGACGACGAAGAAGAAGACGTTTCGTTTCGATCTACGTACGAAACAAATAATCACCATGATGACGATGATTTTAGAGAAGATATGGAAACGTTGCATTTGAATTCCAACTTTGCAGCAAAGACAAAGGAGAATGATGCTCCACTTCCTCCAGAGTTTCTCCGTCGATTTGATGACATGGGACATGTTGATGAGGAACAAGGCAAGAATGATTACCATGGCGGCAATAATCGTCAAGGTAGTCATGTGTATGGTAAACACCGTGAAAATCCTAATGAAAAGTATAGTCAAGAGGAGGAGGAGGAGTATGACGAGTTACATACCAATGATTCAAAACCAAAGGATGACACCGCAAAGGGGGATCCTTGTATGTTTTCTACCGTCACGCCTACCAAGCCACCGCGGGATACTGCCAATGGAAAGAATGCATCTTGCAGTTCCTTCATGGATGAAAGTTTTGGAGAATTTCAAAGTCCCTGTTCGTTTGCAACTGCAAAAGAGGCATTGGATACACATGAGCGTAATATTGAACGACAACCGAATGTCAATGTCAATGCCCATGTCATGCAAGAAAATGTAATACCTCCACAAAGTACAGATAAAAGGAGAAAGGATGCCAATGCGGCTGCTCCCGTGGCTTCTGCTACAGCTACTGCTTCGATTCCTCCACAAGAGCCTACCAAACCCGCGAGTGCAGCAGCAACAACAACAAGTTTTGTGCCACCCACTCCTCCGACTCCAGCGTCCGCAGTCGATGATGTGGATTTTGATGATTCGGATTTGTTTTCACCACCGGGACCATCTTTTTCAACTTTACGTTCCAAGTCTACTACTGTTAGGAAGGAAACTCCTATTAGTAATACTGCTGCTGCTACTTCTACCAGCACCACTGCTTTTGATAAAACACCATTGTTTTGTAATGTTACGGGAGGGCATTCTGGCAAGACAAGTGAAGAGGCTGAAAGTGACAGTGTGCCATTGTCATCGTCATCACCCAGGTCACCGCCCAATGTTTCTAGAGGATGCCATGTGGAATCATCTTCGTCTACGTTTAAGTGCAGTGCTGGGACCAAGCTATTTGAAGAAAAAGAAGAAAAAGAGGAGGAGTTGAAACAACAACAACCAAACTTGCAAAAGGATGAAACAAAGAAAGAAAACGTGACCAACTTGCAAACACAAAATGTTCAAGAACCACCATCATCAGCCTTTAGCACATCTGCACCAACCATGAATGTACCTCCTCCTCATCCATTGAATCAACCGACAAAACCAATCCTCAATGCAGATAATTTAGTTTTCACGGTGGACTTGTCCAAGAAAAGTAAGGGAAAAGGAGCCAAGCGTGGAAGTCCAAGAGTGGCACGAGATAGGGGTAAAAAACAAAACATCCCCATGGCATCGTCTTTTGTTGACAGTAATAATAAGACAGCTTCACAGTTTTCTTATGCATCACCCAGTCCCATGAGAACTACTGAAGGTGAAAATGATGAATCGGTGAGTGGAAATGGTAAATTTGTGGCAGGCTTTAATGACTCTGTGCCAGAGGAAATGGATGTTGACAGTCCTGATGCTGGCGGTGTTGATACTCGTGCAACTGCCAACAATAAACATAATGAGACAAATCCCGTGTATAGTGAAGGAAATGGAGGACTGAATGGTCTATCGTTCAATATTGGAATTGGTGGGACTAAAACTCCTAATCGAAAAGGTGTCAGAGGTCACAAACTACCCAACAGATATGGAAAGGTTGGAAGTAGCCCTTCAGGTGCAAGGAGAAATTATGTGCAACCCAACCCATTTCCATTCTCCCCACCAAAGTCGGAGGCTCAAATAGCTGCAGAACAAGAACAATTGCAAAGGAGGCAAGAAGTCACAAGACTACGTGAAATGTCCAAAACATTTTATACAGAAAAGAAGTACAGAGAGAGTGTACTTGGTTACACAAAAGCAATTATTGTCCACACCAATAATTTCACTTCCATGCCATCTCCTCTGGTAAGAACGGAGGATAGTGAAATATTGGCATCCATGTATGGCAACCGTGCAGCTGGTTTGATGATGCTGGGGGCTTACAAGGCATGTGCCAATGACTGTGAAAAA
The DNA here is from genome assembly GCA_019693545.1 of Chaetoceros muelleri. NCBI lineage: Eukaryota > Bacillariophyta > Thalassiosirophyceae > Chaetocerotales > Chaetocerotaceae > Chaetoceros > Chaetoceros muelleri. Next base: position 25,030 of record JAAMXU010004242.1, read on the forward strand.
TCTTTAAGGTTTCTAGCTGATTACAATCCTTTGTCTTTAGATTTAAAAGATCGAGAAAAGTTAACCTCCTACATAAAGACAGATGGAGGATTAACTTATATGACAAAGTTCCTTGCAAGAATGGGACGAGCACAAATGAAGGCTGGCATTTTAGACGAAGCTGAGTTAACATTTGATCACACAATTCGAATTTCCAATGCTGCTTTGGCTTGTCATGAAAAGATTGTGAAATATGCGGTCCATAACAATATACTGATTCCCCATAAGATGCAAAAAATGTCTGAAAAGGTCATCAACCAATGTTTAACTGATGCGACACTGAGCAAGACCGATATCGTACGAGTTCGAGAATACTCAAAGTATATTCAGAAGCAAGGCGGAGTACGAAGAGCAGTAAGCACTTCTATAGCACAAAACAACAACCCCCATCTTCTACAGTATGTAGATAAGATTCTTCAAATCACCCCTAGTGATGAAAGAATGCAAGATAGTAAGGTCATCTGTCTTGCATCCATGAAAAAGTGGAGAGACATTATCAATTACTGTGAAGTGCTGGGGTGTAAAAATGCTCTCTACGATGGTGTATTCAGTCATGATTTAATTGAATGCAATCCACACAAAGGGGTCTCTTCCGCTGCCAAAATAACTCAAAATGGTCTTCTAGATGCTCTTGAAAAGAGAAAGGTTACTTGTACTGCTGAGCAAGCTGCAGAAGTATCCATACGTTTACCAAATACTGTTGTGAAGATGTATGTCCGTGCTTTGAGGTTGGAAGAAAAATACAAGGAAGGTGAAGCAGTCCTCGTAGCACTTGGCAATCTCGCTAAAGCTACTGATCCTATTTGGTCACCAAACAAAAAGTCACATAAAGCTCGTTATCACTGGTTGGCTGCCGAGAAAGAGAAGTTTAGGAGCACAGTGTATGAAAAGTCCCGCGGAGATAGTTTTTATCGTGAAGGTAAATACAAAGAAGCAGCAGCCTGCTATGCTCGTGTTATGACTATTGACTCCGAAGTTAGTGCATATTCCAACTCGAATGTTTGTGAGATGGATACAATGGGTGGGAGACTTCATGCTGTTCTACTTTGCAATCGAGCTGCTTGCTTGATCGGGCTGAAAAGATATGATGAAGCAGCAAAGGAATGCACTGCCGCATTAAAAATTGAGAGAGGTTATATGAAAGCAATACTACGTCGTGCTCGATGTTACAATCGTCTTGAGCGCTACGAAGAATCTATCTCTGAATATAATCGCTGGTTCTTTGCAGTCAAAGAGGCAAAACGGAACCCAAACTTTAGCACTAGTGATGAATGCCCATTTGATCGTGCTGCAGATATATCAGATGCAGACTTGCAAAAGGTAATGAGTGAACTTTCCAATGTCAAGGATCGAAAAAGTGCTGCTGAACACAAAGCACGCCAACAAGCCGAAGAAGCACAGAGACGTGCAGAGTCTGCTTACAATCGGCAGCAGACACAACAAGACTGGCAGTATCAACGTCGCTGGGACTCTTTTCGGGGTTCTGCTCCCAACCGGGAAAAGAAAAATTCTCCTCGCCGACGCCATAAGAGTCATCAAGAGTCTCAGAATCACAAGCATTCTTCGAAATTCAGCAGCTCTTCAGACAATTATCGCAGAACAGAAATACCTAGGGCAAGCCCATCCTCTGACACGGTAAATTGTCACTATGCAGTTTTGCAACTTGATAGATCAGCAACCCAAGTAGACATTAGAAAATCTTATCGAAGAATGGCATTGAAATACCATCCCGACAAAAATCAGAATTGTGAGAAAGCTGCAAACACATTCCGTAAAGTTCAGCTTGCCTATGAAACTCTTAGCGATGAAAATTCAAAGAGGAAGTATGATATGGAATTAAGACTTCGCTCTCAACGTTAAAGGACAAAACAATATTAAGGTTTAAAAATGAAAATCCTTTTATCATTGTGTTGACTGTTGCCATATTATACACTACGTAGATTTCTGAATAGCTTCTTGAATCCCCTTCCACTTATTTATACATTCCACATAGCTCATGTGAACTTTATCAGGATGAAACGCAATGACCAAGGATGAATCCTGCAATAATCGATCCCTGAAGCTTTTGTCTACCATGCCTTGTTTGTCTATCCGAAAGGCAACCACGGATATAACCTTGTAGCTTAAAACGATTTCCAACACGACAACATCTAGTATACATTCTGATGGTATGAACATTACTTTCTCTGGATCATCATTAGTCGAGACGGAATCTTTATTGTTTTTGTGGCACATGTTTTTTATGTTATCTGTTCTATTACTTCTTCTTTTAGTAGCAGCAGTGACTGTTCTCTCCTCAATCTGTACGCCAAATGGTAACACTCGTACCGTACAAACGTTTTGCCATTTCTTGGGACTTGTAAATGCACGTATTAATTTTGAAACGTGATACAGATAGAAAACGTTCTGAATCACCACCAACACCCATGGCGGAATTCCCACGTTTTGAAGAAGATTCTTGTCAAGAACTTTTGGTATCAGTAACAAGATTATCAGTGAATCCAGTATGTGATGAATTACGGTGGTCTTGCATGTTGTAGGTGGTGACTTTACAGAAAAGATATTTTGCTTCATGGCCTCTTTAACTTCCAAGGCTTCATTGCGTCGATGTTATAAAGAGAGAGGAGAGATAAAGCAGTTGACGAGTTTCACCAGCAAGCAAGAAAACTGAAAGAGCTTCAACAATTAACTTATGAAATTGGAGATCACAGACTCTCTCGATCGCAATGTTGTGTTTTGTGTTCATCGCCGTTGTTTGCCGGTGTAAAAATAAATAATGCAGTGATATCGTACTTACTTGATGTGTTTATTTTGTGGGCGGAAATAAACCTCATAGGAATGAAAGGGGGTTTGCCAGTCTTTGGACAACATACAATAGAGGGGGGGGGGGTACTGGGGGGTTCATTCATGACGACATGACGTCATTCTTTCTCTACAACAGAACATTGGAAAAAATCTTTTCTTCTCTCTCATCTATATCTCTCTTGTTTACTAACATCCCCAATTCCCAAACAAACACGAAGATCAGCTCATTAATCACACCAGCCAACACACAACTCATCACTGCCGACCACATCCAACATAAAAATTAATTACATAAATAAATAAATAAATCAACAGAGTACAAACAATGATTGTCATGCTACGTACATCAGTCAAGGGTACAAAAGGATCTTTTTGTTACAAATCCTTCCTTACAACAACACTCCAGAAGCAGCAGAAAAGAGATATTGCAATCGGAACGGATCTGAAAGTCTCATCCTGTACAATGCAAAAAGCTCGGCAATGGGTAAGTACTGTACTATAGTCGTAAGGAATGAGTGAATGATTGGTTGATTGGTTGATTGATTGACTGATTCATGGAGCTGTTGTTGGTCTTTAAACATGAGGAAGCAAGCAATCAATCAAAAGTATTGCTTGTTCTCTCAACTCTTGCAACTCACACATCATTTGAAACAACGCCTTCATTCATTCACACATACATGCACAACATGATTGCAATATATATATATACTAAATATACTACATACACACACATGAATGATACATCATGATACAGCACATGGATGACAAGAGTTCGAATCTGGCCAAAGACAATGCTGTCTCCATGGAAACTTTATTCAAAGGACGAAAGGTGGCTCTCTTTGGAGTTCCTGCTCCTTTTACTGGCACGTGCACCACGGCACATTATCCTCCCTACAAAGCCCTTCAAGATAAATTCAAGGCAAAAGGTATTGATGAGATTGTCTGTTATTCTGTGGCAGATCCATATGCTCATTACAACTGGGGCAAGGCCATGGGAAATGACTTTGATAAGATATCGTTCCTTGCTGATGTCGATGGTGAATGGGCAAAAGAAAATGAATTAGACCGTGATTATACTGCTGTATCTTTGGGACATCGTTCAGCTCGTTTTAGTATGATTGTGGAGGATGGAATTATAAAGAGTTTTAACATGGTTACTGAAGCAGATAAAGATGCAGAGACTCTGTTGGGTCAAGTTTGAATACTATGAAATGAAAATATGATCATTTTCTCGAAGAACTACCAGTAGCTCTCTCGAGAGCCACTGTGTTCGTTATTTGCTCTTTTTCATAACTTGTAACGATAAGTGCTAAAATAGTGACAGTATTGTTTGACTCGTCATTCTTCTCCACAGTAACTATTTCTGTAACTATACTACGTTTTTCATTGTAGATTACATCAATGCTACAAGAAACGCAAACCGACAATTGAAGTATTACTAAAAATACTACATGCGATAGTACTAGTTACAAACAAGTGAAGAAAGACTTGACTGAATGAATGAATGCTGACCAATGAAAACAAACGCCAACAGGAATCAATCAAGAAAGAACCAACAAAAGAAAAAGAACAGAACAGAACACACAGCAATTCACCATTATTCTCAACATCTCTTACATTTGGGTAACTTATTACCCCCCTACAATGGGGGCCCGGTAACCTTTTGGTACCTAAACGTAGATGATTGATCGTCATGACACCTAACTGACGTACTGTAAAAATTGATGATTCTGATTCATGCAACTTACAGGTAACAGAAGGTTACCACGCATACGTATCACGGTGAAGTTCTGACGCCCCCCCTTCTCCAGAAGTTAATCTTTCGAACAGCTGCTTCGTTATGTAATCATCGATATCATAAAAAAAAAACTGTATTCACTGATACTATATTATTATTTTTAATAAAATGAATCAACCCGCCTGCCCCATCTCCGCAATCGAAAATAATTGCATTGCTCCCAATACAAAAAAAAGGGTACTCCTCTACCAATTTTGCTTTTATTTTGTGGCTCCACGCAAATCATCCTGAGATATTACGTCCTGCTCTACGAGACCGAATCTCTGCCATCGGCATCGCGATTCAGGATCCGAAGGAGAAGACCAAACAGTTACGGAAGCTGATCATCCAAGAGTGG
>JAAMXU010004247.1:0-17181 GCA_019693545.1 Chaetoceros muelleri
AGTATCAGTGAATACAGTTTTTTTTTATGATATCGATGATTACATAACGAAGCAGCTGTTTGAAAGATTAACTTCTGGAGAAGGGGGGGTGTCAGAACTTCACCGTGATACGTATGCGTGGTAACCTTCTGTTACCTGTAAGTTGCATGAATCAGAATCATCAATTTTTACAGTGCGTCAGTTAGGTGTCATGACGATCAATCATCTACGTTTAGGTACCAAAAGGTTACCGGGCCCCCATTGTAGGGGGGTAATAAGTTACCCAAATGTAAGAGATGTAATGTACTCTATGCACTCTCTCTCTATTTCATGTGTTGTGACAAAGAGTAATAAAAAATACAGAAAATACACACACTTTTGTCCAACAATAAAACGCACAAGCATGGGGCACATACGCAAGACTGCGGGTTCGTGCAGGGGTGCGGTGTTCTTCGTTCCGTACTGTTATCGTCTCGGTACCCGTTCTACAGTAGTACGTAACTCTCTCCCTCCTACGTACATTACACGTCCCCCCTACTACATACTATCTACCGCCGACCCGCCCCAGTTAGGGGTACTGTAGTACACGTACGTAGTATCCATTATTTTCGCCAGGAAGTTCGCAAAAGGCAAAATGTGATGTGTTTGCTGAGAGTGATGAGTTTGTTTGCTGCCCACCACTACAACCAACAAACAACAACCAGATGCAATTCGCAACTCGTACATGGCGAATATTACATAGAGTTTACAGTCTATTGGTTATTTATGCAGACATATAGTAAAAAGAGAAATCATCTTTATGATCTTCATGAAACGAGTACTAGTTCTCACCTCAGCCACATTTTCTCACAGAGTAAACGCATGGTCAGTTGTTACAACAAGGTCAAGCAAAACTCACCGAAATGTTCTAGCTAGTGCCGAGGAGAGCGGCATTATTCATTGTCGCTTTCCTACTTCGTGGTCTTTCCCTAACCGACAAACTGGACGTGTCAACTTTGATAACATTCAATGTATGTCTCATCCACATCGTCGGTCTAACATTATAATACCAAATACTACAGTGCTGAGCCGATGTGATTTTCCTCAAATTGACAGGGGACTGAGAATGGCAACTCGTCTTGCTTCTTCTTCTTCTTCGGGTTCGAACCAACTGGAGGATCTCGGGATGGAACATCTTTACATGGCGTGGACTCTGGAAGATGATGAGTTTTTATATCAAAATATGAATGAAGATATCCCAAAGCTTGCATCCAAACTAGGGAGGGGATTGCGTGGTGTAGAATCCAGAATGGCCAAACTGAAAGATGTGAATAGTCCTGCCTATCAGAGACTTTTTGTAGAGAATAAATTCACGTTTGATTTAGAGATAGACGATAATGATAAGACACAAAAACTTACTCCTGTCAGTGAAGTTATGAGGAGAATCAAGTGGGACGACCTTTTGAACCCTGATGACTTTTCGGTTGAATATTTTGATAGAGTACAGGAAAGAGTAATGTCCGTTCCATTTGGTGCGAAAAATGACTCTGTTAAGGGCAAAGAAGAAATGTTTGTATTTGCCATACCAGAGCATAGAATTATGACCATTAAATACAAAGAAAGAATTGTTTGGGACAAGGTACGTGGAGGCAATGTCATTCTATTCTTATATACTAGTATAGGAGTACTATATGAGTTGGTGGTGATGTGTGGCAATCATCAAAACTAATCAAACCTGCACTGTATTGTTTGCAGAAAAGACGTATAGATTGCGTATTTGGTTCCATGCATGGAAACGGGGAAACAATTTACAAAGTTTTGGAACACTACGACGAATGGAAGAGACGTCGGGAGGAATTGGAAGCGTACAATAAGCAGCGACAAAGAGAATTGGTAGCTGAGATGAAACGTGTTTTGGGTGAGCAATTGTTTACGGCGTTGAAAACTATTTCATCTGACCTGCAACACATGTCCACAATAGGAACTGTGACGTCAGAAGACATTCAAAATTATGTTGGAGATGCCATTTCTCTATTTCGGAAGGCAAGAAGGATGACAGAAGAATCATCACTACGTGTAGCAGTAGTAGAGACATCCGATATCCCACAAAATGATATTGAAGCGCTTCATCTCTTTTCGAGCCTTGTGGCTCTTCTACCAGACGACGATCTTCGTGAGCGTATATTACTTGAAATTTACATCCAAGTAAGAAGGATGGATCCTACTAAGAAAGCCATTTCTGCGCAACGAGATACGATCTTTCCAAAACTGGCCGATTTAAATGAAGATGAGTTGATTGAGTCGTTTGTGAGAGGGTCAGGTGCAGGAGGTCAGAAAATTAATAAGACGGCGAATAAAGTACTTTTGATTCATGCACCTACACAGCTGAGGGTTGAGTGTCAGGACACTCGCAGTTTGCAACAAAATAGAAAAATAGCCAGAAAAAGATTGAAATTGAAACTTGACGAATACTTGAACGGATCTGAGAGTATCACCCAGAAGAAAATCGCCAAAAAGATTCATAAAAAACAAAAGGTCAAGGCAAAGAATAAGGCAAGGTTAAAAAAGAAAATGAATGCCCAGGAACAGGAAAATCGAGTTGATATGAAAGACAATGAATAACGAACGAACCCATTTGAAATCATCATTGAACATTATATTATTTTACTTGAATCTCTCCAATGATACGTCAAACAAAACCGTCGCATCCATGTTAGGATTCTGTACCACAGAATCAAGAGCTCGCTGGTCATTGGCACTCATGGTGCGGGGTTCTAGATCATGAAAGTTATTGTAAGCCAAATGAGATGGAATGAGAATGCGTCTGATGCCCCCCTTCCTCATACCTACTATACCAGCTTCGAGTCCTGGTAGTGCTTCTCCTTTTCCAAGATTGATTGTGAGAGGAAGAGCGCCAAAGCCGTCGGGATTGTTGTTTTTTGTGCTGTAAAATACAAAACCATTAAATTTCAGAAGTCTACCGGTCGCTTGGATCATAACTTGAGAATCATCCTTGACAGTTTCATCTCCTGTGCCAATACGGTAATCCTTGATTTTCACACCATTTGGCAGTTCTACGAAATTTCTATCTCCATCTCTCGCTGGAGCTTGAGTTCCTACTTTTATTAATTCTTCTCTTGTCCGAACAGACGCATTTGCCGACATAGGAGTCAAGCCCAGCAACAAAGCGGCTGTTATACCATTCAAGGTGGATCGACGACTGTATTGTTCTCCATCAGAATGAGATGATTTGACTGCCAACTGCCTCCTACAGAACTTCTTTTGAGTAGAGAAGGCATTAGCTACAACGCAAGTTAATAGGAATAAAAGTACTTTCATTTCAGGAATTCGTAAAGAAAAATCGTAAATGTGTATTTTGTGTTTTCCGATTTTTTATTTTTAATACTGTACTGTCCCAGGGGGTTCCTGTTTTAGAAGTTTCGGAGAAACGATTTCTCCGTCCGAAAAATTACCACATTTTGATTTCTTGTGTCACCGCCTTCAGTTCAACTTCAACAAGAAGCGATGCACACCCAAAAGCACCATTCCGCTTGTTGTTAGCATCAAACAGGTGGACACTTCTGAAGCCTTCTCGGATACATGACACAGGTATGGAGGCACTTCCAACGAATGTATCTGATGAAGCAACATCTCGGTTCCACACAGTAAATTGTAACATGGCGATTTCTGGGTGCTCTATTCTAAATTTAAAAGGTTCGTGCTGCCAGATGGGGTTGAAGCCATTTTTGTGGACAGGATGTGTATATTTATCAATAGCTACCTCCCTTCCATCGATTGAAGATATATCATAAATGCTCACTTGAACATATGGGTCAATATATTCCCCTTTCTTATCACCCTTCGCTTTGGGTAAACAAGTACCCCCAAGAACTTTGATTGATAATTTTAACGGTGTAGATTTTGTGTCTAGTATCAATGTTGGGGGCTTCAATACATAACCACAATTACCATTTTGTCTAAACCGACCATCATTCAAGCGCCTGGCTGCATCGGGCGTCTGAATATTTAAGGCGCACATTTGCACTCCTTTCGACCAAGGTATTATAGGATTGAAGTTACTCGAATCGACTCTTTTACCTGATGGGTATACTCTTGATAGATGAGTTTTGTTGTAATCAATCCATTCAGTTCGATATTCTTTTACTCGGTTCAGTTTTCTTGCTCTAGATTCGTTAATAGACAACATACAATCTTTACCCTTTTGCTTGCTTTCTTCAAAACTATTCATTTGCACACCGTGAAAAATTGTGATCCTGGATAATTCAGGGGAAAATGAAACGGATGCCTGTCGTGACACATTTGACTTTGGACTTAACTGCTCGTCATCGAAGATGATTATAGATTAGTAAAATGCAAATTCCACAATGTACATGAGTGTATACAAAAATAATCATACTTACCGGCTTATCATCACGTTCTGCGGTATGTTCATCTTCTATAGCCGAATCATCGTCAGAATCTGTATCAAACGCACTACCCTGATAATAATCTTCTTTTTTATCGCTGATACGTCGGCCTTTCAAAAGAATTTTGCCTTTCAATCTGTATAAAATAAGGACATGAATGAGAGTTTTTCAAATGACGACTTGTTTTTATGTTACAATAGTGAACTGAACACTCACTCTTCTGGAGATGGTAATGGCTGATGGAGATTAGCTTCATCTGGTATAAATAGACTTTCTGCAAAGACACAAATCATGTAAGAAGCCATTGATTCCTGAAACGGAAGACTGCAATGGTTTTCCAATGAAAGTATTATTGGATAGCAGTCTTTATTCGAGTTCAAAAAGAGCTTAATGGCATCTATAATGTCAAAAAATAAGATTTTTGTAGTAATCGTAAGACTGATAATGATGAGGCGAAACCGGGTAGATGTTAGAAATTCCGATGGCATTCCACAATCATTCAACGCCGCAATTCAAAATTATTACTTACCCGTGGTAGACCATAGGGACAGGTGTATTGTCAACATCGCGATAACCATCAAAGCAATCGAGCTCAAGACATCGGCATCCACGGTGCAATGCGTTCATATACATCTCAACACTTGATCGAGACTGAAATTGATCACCCGTCAAATAAGTATTATGACTTGAGTTGATCCAATACTCCGATAACGGTCGATCCATGCAAGTCGCATCAAATCTTTCCGCTGCTGGGTCAAATATCTCATTTTCCATGCTTATCAGGTATGCTTCAAATCGATCACGATCAATAAATCGAGAAGCATTGATATCATCAGGACTCAAGTGCAGATTCGTTGCAACATGAGCAACCTCCAATTGGTTCAATGATCTAAAGATATTACCCACTTCTTCCATTGTCACATTGGATTCTCCTTGTTTCTGCCAAATAAACTTTTTCAAAAATGACTCGGCAGAAACTTTCACCCTATCTTTTCCGTTATTCATCAATCTACCAAACAAATGAAACCAAATATTGTGTACAGGCTTGAACTCCCACGAATCACGTTTGATCTTATGTAAAATTGTAACTGTATTTTCAAACGAAATTCCTTTTCTCCGCCCATTCCGATCCAACCCCATCATCTTCGCAAAACTATGATATAGTTTATCTGTATCCGCTCTCTTCTTATACAAGTTAATACGATACAATATACCTGTAAGTTCATTGGCATTGATACTATCCGAACGGTCTTTATCAACATCCACCCAAATATGCCTCAGAAGTACCACATCATTTCCCGCATGAACCTTGGCTTCAGTATATGTTGCAAACAACACTTGAAGAGCATGGAGAACATCATCTCTTGACACATCGGCGTCCGAGATCATACAATCCAGTGTTCTCTCCCCACTATAAATTATAGAAAAACATCGATCTGGATCCAAATCTAGAAAGTCCGTCGAAAGGGATTTGCGAGGAGATGAAACACGGCTATTCATTTTTCTGCAAACAGGGGATGAAATATGTGGTTTGTAAATTATATTCTCCAGAAAGATTCACAACATCATAACATCGTGCTCTCATCAAATATACGCACCTTGCAAGCTCAAATCTCATAGTAGTTTGTCCCTTTTGTAACCTATCAATGCTTCCCACGTCAATGGAACTTTGACAATCCGTCTCGTCCTCGTTACTACCAATACTGGTCACTTTTTTCAGAAAGGGCCGAGGGACTTCCATTTTCCCTGCTTTTGTATTCTTTTTAAGTTTCGATGTAGTAATGTAAATTGTAAATCGATCATCGGACAGAGTCAAATATGCCGGTTTGGTCCTTCCATTCTTGTATAAATTAAAAATGATAAAGATACAGCCAGGATGTGAGGTATTGTAATGTACAGTGAGTCCAGTATTGTAGAGAGAGTAAAAGAAAAGAACAATTTTGAGTCTCTCTACAGTCGAGTAGTTTTAAAGAAAGAAAAAAGACAACAGCGACCTTGCAAAAGTGCACCAACTCGAAATATAAACATTCAATACATGCACAGTCAGTATCATTCTTTTACTGCTTTCATTTGCTACTTACATTTGTCACTTTCACAATACTAATCCCCTGAATCATTTTTGGAGGTACAGTGACGGAACTTAAGCATCTTCTGAACTTGGAAGGTTCCGGAATATATTGCGGCATGATGACGTCGTGGTGACTTGTGCTTGTTCTTCTTCAGGAATGTCCAACTGTATATGTAAAGAAAGAAGCAAGATGAAAGATTGATTGCCTTTTTTCTTGGTTGGAGAATCTCACTTTTTCTATACACCAGAGTCAAATCGTATAAAACAACGCCAATTTACCGTCCGTCGGTGAAGGCTGAATGAATATAATATGGGCACGCAGGAACAAACAAGGGAAAAATGATTCAATATGGTGTGTCCGTGAGTGTGTGTGTGTGTTAATAAAGAGACAGGAAAAGAATCTAAATACTAATCAATCAATCAATCAATTTATCACAGCGGGATGTGTTTTGCACAATTTAATTACTGTAAGAATACCTGTTCCTGCTGGTTGCGTAGTAGCACTTGTTGTATTGTATGTACTGTATCGTACACAAAGCCGTTGCCATCAAATTGGCATGCAGTTTATGCTACATGCACTCACGCTTACAAAAAATGTCTTCAAAAGCAAGCACGAACACACACAGAGATAAATAAAATGTGAAACATAAAAAAATAGTGTATGGGACACTATCAAAAAATGAAAACAAGCAAGCAAATAAAGCTCACAGACTAGAGTCATACACCAACCAGACAGACTATCCATTAAACTCACTCATGCAAAGCCAATCAATCCATATAAAAATAATCATCAATAATGTTTGTCGGGTATTTACACTTTTCTTCTTTAGGAAGAAACTTCACTCAAAATGTTCAACGGTTCCCACGCTTGTGCGATTTTGGAGGATTTTGGTACGATTCAAAAAGTTGCTTCCTAACTATCCTGTCTGTGACATTGCAGGAGGAGGTTTCTGTGTGCGGTACAAACTGTGCTGTGTATGGTACTACGTACCATGTATCCGAGCGTCTGTCTGGCGTCAGTCAGGCAGTTTGTACTACATAGAGGCTGTACTACATACATCTGTACAGCATCAACAATACTGTACTGTATAATAATCACAACAACACATATATGTTTTGACGAAAAGAGAAAATACAGTCACATAAAAACAGTGCACCAATATCAATACGCGCTACATAAATTTTTGAACATTCCGAGTGATACAATTGAAAAGTAATGGTACCCATGGGAAGAGGAAGACACGTTGGCAGATGGTCACCCCGCATGTAAGCACACAGAAAAAATCGTTCGTTGATTCCTTCTTCTTCCTCCCTATTTTTCTTATATTTGTTTGTTTGCATCCATTCTTGCGTGAAGTTAGACTGTGCACTGTACCGTATCGATAGTATAGGAATCGATGGCATTCACTCAATGCGTGTTTCCTTGTCACTATTCCTTGTTTATGAATGTTTGATTGTTTATCCTCTTCCTTCTCTAACGTGCTCTATTCTATTCTGTCCATGATGATACATTGTAGCGGCGGTAATGATGCGGGACAATCGACTGGCGGACGATTTGATCCTGGTCATTATCGAGGAGGAAGAGGACGAGGATTACCCCCAATGGCCGTTGCAAGAGGCCCACGCGATGGTCGGGGAGGACGTCCTGTCATGAATATGGACCCTCTACTAGGAAGAGGAAGGGGAGGAGGAGGAGGTGGAAGACATGATTTTTATGAGCCTCCGCCGTATACAAGTGTACATCCTCCTCATCCTCTTCTTGGCCCTCCTCCAAGAGGAGGATTGGGTGGTGGTGGTGCAGATGGAAGGTTTGTGGATAGGTCTCCTCGAGGTGGTGGTCGAGTGCCGTTTCGAGGAGGACGAGGTAGAATGTATCGTGGAGGAGGAAATGTTGGTAGGTTGGACGGTCCGAATCCTTCCAGAGCTCCACCCATTCGAGATGTACATGATTTTGGTTCTGGATTTCGTCACTCGAATAACCGTGGAGGTGCACCTGGTCCTACTTTGGGTCCAGAGAGATATGGACCTCTGGGACCTACCATGTCAATGTCATCGACTTCGTCTGCTCATCCAAAGGATGATGCTTTGCCGTCGAAATATGATGTGAATAGTATGGGGCGGCCAAGTGATGATCGTTCTGAATCATCATTATCGTTCAATAAGAGGTCATTGCCGTTGCCAACCTACAGTTCCATGTCAGAAATGGTGGAAGAAGGAAAAGAGACGAGTGGTAGATATCTAGACAATACACGTAGTGCTCATGGCGAGATGGAGGATGCTGCAGCACCGGGTCCCTTGTCATCAGAGTATTCTTTTGTTGCCAAAAAGACAAGGTATGAACCGAGTGGATCTGCAAGCACTGATGGTTACTACAACAGCAGTCAAGGGGATAATTACAAGAATGAAATGGGTGTTCAGGAAGACAGGGATCGAATAGAACAACGGATGGAACCATCTGGATCTTTTGATGCTTCACAGATGCCAAGACACATTGCTCCTTTTGACGGTAGTGGTGATGTTGGTGGTAGGGGTAGACATGGGCATGCAAGAAGAGGGGTAATGTACCGAGGTGGCGGTGGTGGTAGAATGCCTTCTTTTGCAAGAGGTAGAGGAGGTGGTGGCGGTGGCGGTGGCGGTGGGCCATACTCATACAATCAACCATATCAACAGCCAAATCCTTCCGATGCCCCATCCATTGCGGGAAGTGATGGTTATGGTCCTGACCATAACAAGGACTATCCACCAAGAAATATTCATGGGGAAAGTGGTAGAGGTAATGGTGGCCCAGGAATGGGAATGGGGCGGGGTTTCGGTAATCCATCTTCTTTTTCATCTCCACCGTCACCATTTTATAGAGGTGGTGAGCGATCTTACGGGATGGGATCTCGAGGAGGAAGATGGGGAGGAAGAAACTTCGGGAGACAGTATCCCATGGATAACAACTCTGGAACATTTGCGGGTAGAGGGGATAGAATCAGTGGTGGGCGTGGATTTTCGACCCATCGTTCTTCCGATCATCACTATAGTTCTCGTTCCGGTTTACATGGTATGGAAAATCAGCATAACTATAGCAATTTTAGTGAAGAGAGAGAGCACCATCATGGTGACCAGGCGCAACAACACGATCACCACCATCATTCTAAACAAGAACAGCAACAAACGCACCAACAACCACAACAACATCAACCGCAACATGAAAAAACTCAAAATGATGAAAAGGTTGAAACAACCGCATCTCCAAACAAATCCATTTCTCAGCAGATGGATACCACTCCCTCACAACAAATAGTAGATGAATCAATACATGTTGTGCCGCCATCTCCTCCACCGGGTCCACCTTCAGCTCTAGCCCTTGCGCGTGCTAGATTGTCAGATTTGAATGAGACTATGGAATTTCATTATGCAAGACATTTACAAATGACAAAAGAACACGAAATGATCAAAATTAAAGTGGAGACATTGAAAACATTAGCTATAGGGATGGAGGCTTTCCAAGACGATTTGAATGGGAGTCTATTGCAAGAGGAACAAAGTATTTAGTTGCAGGTACAACGTATAATAGAAAAGTGGTAGCTTTAACAGCCATTCATATTATCTATTTAGAATGAACGAAAGGTGATCCTGTTGTTGCCTTCGAACGTCTTTAGACAGAAACAATTAACAACAATCGAATTGCAGTTTCATGACGAGAAGGATGGCGCACCCAGAGATTCATTATTGTCCTCTGACGAGAGGTGCGATGAATTTGTGACATCACAGGATGACACATTCGTGAGAGAGAGATTTAAGATGTACTGTACCGTAGAGAATCTTTACCAGAGAGGATGCTTCTTGCCCCCTGAGTGGCCTGGATGGGTGATTACGTACTTGTACCTGGTACTGGTACCATACTGTAAGCTAACACGTTTCTTCAATAATTGTATCCTTGAGTTCAAGGGTACCAGAGTAGCAGTGGCGATGAGTTGCATGTAGGGTTTACCGTCGGCTGCCCACACTGGAGTGTACTACACTAAAGATTCGATGAGGTGACGCAAAGATTCACAATTACCCATAACTACAGCTAGATTGGAAACGGCTAAGATTCCTTTTCGCGCACTTCTCACTCAACCTCTCACGTTCTAAAAATGTCCAATTCAAATCATTTCACACATTTTCAAAAAATAACTACCAATCTGATTCATCTCATAAAAAGAAAAAGATGAAATTCACAAACGCTTTTGTATTGTTACTTCCATTACTCCTCGATGGAGCCCAGGCTCGCTTTGGCGCTCCACGCACCAGGAGCCTCAAGAGTTCAAAAGACTCCAAGTCCAGCAAGTCATCTAAAAGCAAATCACCGAAATCATCAAAGTCATCCAAGGGCATGAACTTCAATCGTGTAGCCACTTTTCCTGTTTGCAGTCAGATAGACGGAAACTGTAATGATGATACTGAAACTGTTGCCGAGATCCTCTCTGCATCAGAAGATGGTATGACTATTGTTTATACTGACTCTCCCCGGGGAGTTATAGGATTCATTGATATTGCTGATCCTTCCAATCCTCTTCCCAAGGGAGTCGTTGATGTTGGAGGCGAGCCGACCTCCGTAACTGTGTGGGGTGATTATGCTGTTGTTGCTGTCAATACTAGTGAGGATTACATCAACACATCTGGAGTACTTCTCGCTGTTGACATTGCAACTCAACAGGTAATGAAGTCCTGGGACCTTGGTGGTCAGCCTGATGCCGTTGCTGCAAGTCCTGATGGCAAATATATTGCAATCGCAGTGGAAAATGAGCGTGATGAGGATCTTGGAGAAGGTATTCCTCCACAAGTAAGTAAATCTTTTGATTTGTTTTGCCACTCAAGTGAATCCATGATAATGCTCACGATGATGACCTGTTTTTAATTTTTTTACGAATCAATCAGATGCCTGCAGGTTATGTTGTCATTGTTGATACTGCAGCTAGTCTTGATGACTGGGCACCAAGTGTCGTCGATGTCACTGGATTGGATGGCCTCAAATTTCCTGAAGATCCCGAACCTGAATTTGTGTCAATTAATGATGACAATATTGCTGTTATTACCATGCAGGAAAATAACGGCATCGTTCTCATTGACTGTCAGAGCAAATCTGTCCTAAGTAGTTTCTCCGCTGGAGAAGTTGACCTTATCAACATCGATACCGAGGAGGAAGATGTTATCAATCAAAGCTCCTCTCTTGAGAATGTCCCACGTGAGCCCGATGGAACTGTATGGCTCAACAATGACTACTTTGCCACGGCTGATGAAGGAGATATGGACGGTGGATCCCGCGGTTTCACTATATTCAACACAGATGGAGAGGTAATATTCTCATCTGGAAGTGACATTGACCAGATTACTGCCTCTATCGGACACTACCCCGAATCACGTTCTGGAAACAAGGGAGCTGAGCCAGAAAATGTTGCATTTGGGACTTTTGAAGGAACGGACTATCTCTTTGTCAATTCTGAACGTTCCAGCGTTGTATTAGTTTATGATGTATCCAACCCTCGCAAACCAAAATTTAAGCAGGTTCTTCCAGCCAATGTGGGCCCCGAGGGTAGCAATGCAATTCCCTCCAGGAACCTTTTCGTTGTGGCCTGCGAGGAAGACAATCGCGATGACAAGATTCGTGCAGGTGTAGTTATTTACGAATACACAAAGTCAGAAGCACAGTATCCAACGTTGATGTCCAAGAGAGATAAGAAGACAGGTGTAGCCATTCCATGGGGTGCTTTGAGCGGTCTTTCCAATGATCCAAGTGACTCAGATATTCTTTACTCTATCGAAGATTCCTATTACAAATCCAGCCGTTTCTTCACTATCGATATTGACGAAAAACCTGCCATTATCAAGAAGGCAACAAGGCTGTTGGATACGAAGGGACTCTTAGCTGCGTCAAATGCCGATATGGTCAATGAAGACGGAACAGTGAACATTGACCAGGAGGGTATTGCCTATGACGGTGAAGGCATGTTCTACATTGCGTCGGAAGGAGCTGGTACTTACGATGACCCTAATAGACCTATTACCTCTCTCAACTATATCTTTGCGGTTGATGAGGATGGAAATATCCATGATGTGATCACTCTTCCGGAGAATTTGAATGCCATCCAGAGTCGCTATGGTCTAGAAGGTGTCGCATATCATCCTGAAGGATACCTTATTGCTTGTCTCCAGCGCGCCTGGGGTGACATGGAAGGACCCGCCATTCTTGTCTATGATATTGAGGCAGGAGAGTGGGTTGGACATGTTGTGTATCCTCTTGAAGAACCTGAATCCCAAAATGGTGGTTGGGTCGGACTCTCTGATATTTCTTGGGCCGGTGACAACCAATTCCTTGTCCTTGAGCGTGACAATATGGGAGGACCAGACGCAGCTATTAAGAGGATCTATTCCATTAACCTTTCCCTTGATGAACTTGATGGCCAGGTCATTCAGAAAGAAATTTTCATGGACTTGATTAATGTATATGCCTCTAACGGCTCTTTGCCTCTAGAGAAGATTGAAGGTATGGCAATTACTGAAAAGGGTGACGTATGGATCGTGAATGACAACGATGGAATCGATGACAATAGTGGAGAAACCCAGTTGTTGAAGGTTGGAGAACTTTAAGTGTTATTGTCCATTTGATAAGAACTTATATATAATGTTTGTTACATAATTATAATGTATACAATTCCATACAAACAGATCGATTATTCGATCAAGCTTCCAGCGCCTGTGAAAGGAATAATTTTAGCGAGTGGAGATTCAAACACATTGCTTCAGCCGGCCAAAGCATAGATATCGGTACTCCCGCCTTGATACTCAAAGCAATTATATCATTTTGCAACAATTGCAAGGCAATGGAAAATTGCTCTTCGGCTTTTTCACGGGTTTTCCGATCTGCTGTTGTCGATGGAGGTCGTAATTCATATCTAGTATTACTAACATTGACCCCTGGTATACTTTCATAAATGATTGCACAAGATGCAAATTTAACACGAAGTGCAACCGCATCTCCATCCATGGCCACTGTAGCAATATTCACATTGGACTTGGCATTATGGTTGCGCTGCTGCTGATGATGGTGACCCGTCATTTTGTCGAATGCTTTTCGAGCAGAATGACTAATCAGCTTTGAAGAGGATCCCACTAAGGACATGAGTGAGCTAGCAGAAGTAGATTGTTTCACAGATGTACCTGGAGGATATTGACGCATCATCATGTTGGATGCATGACTACTACTGGACACTACTGGTGCACGATTTCTTTCCTTATCGTGTGTTACAGATTTGTCATGAGGTGTCAATTCACTTGTAGGATTGTTCATTACAACAAGATCATCTACATGTTTCATAAGAGTGATCCCTGAATCCAAATGTGAACATGGATGATCCTTGTCATTTTTTTCATTGCAACTGGTCAACCCGCAAGAGGAATCCATGATATCTGCCGTTTGATCTCTTATCCACCGCCAGTCTTCCCCTCTTCCTCCTCCCCTTTGAGCAATGGGACAAAGAACAATCGGATGTGGCAACTCAATCGACAAACACCTTGCCAACAAACATGTCAAACTTGCAATCATCCTAAGAGACGATACCAATATATTATGAGGCAGCACCCCATCAAAGTGCAATGGACCGCGATGCGGCATGAGCAATCCACCAATTTTCCCGATTCCCGATGGAACACGTTGTTGGACCAATCTTTGAAATCGTTTCGATTCCATGGTCGTTGCAGTAGTATGAGTCTGAGTCTGAGTCTCATTCTGGTTCTTTTTGATACCACCAAGGGAAGAACCATCATCATCATTGCCATCGCGATCGCCCTCACCACTTTCTGGATGACGTTCTTGTTGTAAAAGATCATCAAAGGACAATTGATTGTATTCCGATCCAACATCCATTCGATGCATTTCAAAGGCCTCCAGGGCAAGTTGAAATCTTCGCTTTTGAACCAAACTAATGTAATATTCCATGGTTCCCTCTAGGCCCACTGGTCCAATGTTCATACCCCCACCCTCACCACAACCACCCAAAGACATCACTTTCTTTGCAGCACGTTTCACACCATTTGTCATCTTGCCTTCTTCTTCTTCCTCCTCCTCCTTGTTCTCATGGCCATGGCTATCCTGTCCAATCATTACAATGTGATGCAATGCATCTAGCTGACTGCGAAGATCACATACCAGTTGTCTATGTTCCTCAATAGCTTTGGATCGATTGGATTGCATCATGGCACAAGAAGCAAGTGCGACTGACTTTCTCGCACATGCCTGTCTCTTGACTTCAATGTCTCGCGTCAGTTCCTCGATGCGATGCTGATATTTCAAAATAATTTGATGAGCAGATTTCGGACCTTGAATGACACCATAATGACCGTCCGTAGTGTGTCCTCCTCCTCCTCTGTCTCGTGAAAGTGATGACGTCGCGGCTGCAACAGAGCTGGCAGTCGAGCGAAGATGACGAAGTGTCTCATCACATTCTTGTCTCTTTTGTTGACGCAGGGCCAAGGCAGATTTATGCTTTTCAATTGCATTGTAGAGGAGAGCATGCGTACACTTTTTGCAGAATGTAGTGTTTGCGTTTGGATTCTTCTTTTCATGATTCATCTTGACCTTGGTGCTTGTAGAAGTAGCAGTAGTAGTGCTGGTATTACTGACATGATGATGATCACCGCCACCTTGCCGATATCTTTGACAAGGACATGATAGACTAGAGTCCTCCATGCTGATGTTCAAAATCAAAGACATTAATTACTTTCAATGTCTTTTAAAATACAAATGTGTGCATGTATGAATGTATATTATTATGTATTAAGTACTGTAATAGAGAATAGAGCAATGTTCTTTCTTTTGCTTTTTTGTATAAAAGTGCAAATAATGTTCTCTCCAAGTTATGTAACCTGTAACTTCCAACAGTCTTCTGTTTGTCTTCTAAAATTGTATTCTTTCTGTGGGCACTTCCCCTCCCCCTCCAAATGCACCCCCCAAGAAAGATGCACCCCCCCCCCCAAACATCTGCTGCAGGCTGTCTCTGTCATTCAATCGATCTCCACAGAGTCCCACAGAAGATTTTTTGTTTCTCAGTGGTGCGATGTGTGTAGCAGAGTAGCTGTAGTACGGTGTATCATATTACTACTATCATACTACTGGAGTGAATGTCTTGTGTTTCAAAAAAAAAATTAGATTGTGATTTTGATTTGAATAATATTATAATCATTATATTGATATATTCAAAACAAACCAAACAAACGATCTAGAGAGAGAGATATTCAAATAGTACCATGGCGAATACTGCACCAATTAAGGTAGGTCACTTGGTTTTGGAACAGAATTCACTTTCCTTTCATCAAAGTATTATTTATTACAACAATGTGCAGTGCGCACTCTCTTGGCGGAAAAGATAGATGATTGCTCTCCTGTGTCTCTTGTCGTTGTCTCTCCAGCCAGCCTGAATGGCACAGTAACTAATGAATAGATCAATCAATATATAAAATGTATAGTAACTCACTGTTCTTCTTTGTTACTATTTTTATTTCGTCATGGCAACAACAGTGGGCACAGCGCTCTGATAGTCTTTATATCACCATTGCTCTCCCTGATGTTACAGACGAAACCATCAACCTCACAGACACAGAACTTCATTTCAAGGGAACCTCCGAGGGAAAGCCTTATGAGGTCAACATCAAATTCTACAAATCCATTGATTCCAAGGCAGAAGGATCTACTTACAAGGTACTTCCGAGATCCGTTCAAATGCACGTTATGAAGGCTGCATCTGATTCGGAAGAATTCTGGCCTAGATTACTGGAGGATAAACACTTGGAAAAGAATCAAGTGGCAATTGATTGGAATCGATATGTCGATGAAGACGAGGAGGAGGATGCGGGAGGATTTGATACCAGTGCGCTTGAGGGAGGAAATATGTTTGGAGGAATGGGTGGCGGTGCTGGTGGTGGCATGGGTGGCATGGATATGGAAGCGCTCATGAGACAAATGGGATCCATGGAGAACGCAGGAGGAGGAGGAATGCCGGGTGGCTTTTCACCGGATCATGGTGATGAAGCGGATTCTGATGATGAAGATGATGACGATGATGATTTGCCGGATTTGGAGTAATGATAAGGTTTAATGTGCATTCATGAATGAATTGTTGCTGTTTGATGTTTATCTACATATTTGTATATATATGTATATAGATTGGTATGGACATTTACTTTTTATTTTATTCTTTCGATGCTTTTTATTTTATTCTTTCTAAAGAGCTCTATTTTCAAACGTGAGAATGAAATTTGAAAAAAAAGAAATCAAAATGGCCAACACAGATTTCTTTCTTGTTGCGTTTTCGTTTTTTTTTATTCGAATGTCCTCTGGAATCAACATGGCATGTAGTAGTAGACTGCAGTGTAAAATAATAACAAATAATACTCCTATTTGTCAACAGTCCACAAACAAACATAAATACATACATGCAACCTTCCATTTCCCATCCATATGGACAAACAACAACTACCATATTATGGTGACAAACATTCATGACACACACATCATCACCATTCAAAGAACCATGCCAAAATCTTATACAAAAGTCCTTGCGGCTGAGATGATGATTCCAACAACGCATTGCCAATATCTTGTTGTCTTCCACCACCAATGCGCTTCTTGATACGTTCCTTATCAGTGAGCAAGACATCACTTTCACTCAAAGTTGTTGTTTTGAGGACTATGCCACTGTCCTT
>JAAMXU010004254.1:0-47378 GCA_019693545.1 Chaetoceros muelleri
TATAGTAGTACTACTAGATAGAGAGGGATTGTCCTAATTCTTCGGGGACAAATCCAACCAACCAGTGTCTGTTTCAAACGAAAGCAATTCCTTTTGTATACACATTCAAGCACCAACCATACAGTATATACAAATGAAACAGGAGGATCAGGATGAGAATTCATCAATGAATACCATTGTTGAGAAATTGCAGAATTCACTTCGACTGGTACATTGTCTTCAAAAGGAGAGGGGAGCATCTGCAAGTTACTATGCTTATTGCGTAAGTCATTCTTGTACTAGAACGAGGAACACGACTGCTACTCATCATACTCTTTGTCTTCAAGGTCAACGTCGCAATTCTGGCATTGGTGCTTCTCTTGAAACAGCAAGTGCCCCTATTCGTGATTATTATTTGTCTCCATCCTCCCTGTCCACATGTGCACCTTCTTCTTCAAAGCTTCTTGGAACAAGATATAACAACAACAACAACAACAACAACACCAACAACAACAGTGTGGAGCAGCAGCAACGTAATGGGAAGAATCAACAACACATTGAGAATCTTTTAAAAGAGAGCCTTGTTCAGTCAAGATGTGATTCTGATTTGGCATTTGATTGGTTGGACAATGTCAAGGGTTGGAAATTGTCCTTGGATCGTGTGAGGAATAAAATAGATGAGGGGTGTCGATATTTGAATGCAAATACAAATACAAACAAAGATCAAGAGTTGGGGTGTGTGACAAAGGCTACCATCAGCACTGGTAATGTTGTTGGGGAGATAACGAGCGGTAATGCAACCTATGTGAAGAACAATGTCACAAGTGTTACTAGTATGTGCAGTGATGGTGTTAGTGGTAGTGATGAGGCTCATGATCATCCTCCTCGGCGTCAATTATTATTGTTTGGATCTCATCGTGTGGTGGTCATGTACAATATTTTGATTGGAAATATAGTGGACGAATGCGTACTTCGTCTGATACATGCAGAGTTGAAAAACTTGCGAGAGACTTTGGGACATGACATCCGGAGTCGAACCAACGAGAATGGTGCCCATGAAACAAAACATGGAATGAGTCAAAATGAATTGAGGAGGAGCTCTAACGATAAAGATATGGAACATAGTCACAACCAAAGAGAAGAAATCATGAGACGATCTACCATGAGTCATGTCATGGCACGTAGTTTACCTTTGGATATCAATCAAGATTTCCATTGTATGAACCCATCCTATGCGTTGCAAGGTAGCAAAGGGAAGGGCGTTTTGGTTCCGCAGTCGTTTCAGAATCATTGGGAGGATAAGAAATTGCCAGGAACTTTGGAACACGATCATCAATGGTGCAATCATGATGGTGATGATCATGATAGCAAAGACGAGGAACAAGAGCATTCCTTTCAACTACCATCTCATGCTGCGGCTGCCAACCGATTGACTCATTCTCATCGTCGTCATTCGCGTACAAGATCAGATTTTAATGTTGGACAGCATCATGGCTCGCATCATCCTTTTTCCTCACTGGCAAGTTGTTCCGTGGATGAACTGGATTCAGCAAATAGGGCTAAAACAAACAATAGTAATTGCCAAAAAGGACAAGAACGACAGTGGGAAGGACATGAAGAAGATTTGGTTGGATTGTCATCGTCCTCCGTCCCAAAGTCAAGTCGAAATATATGTCTGTTATTATTGCTTTTGTCCTTGGTCAATCTGAAAGAATCCACAGGTACCGAAAGAGCTATATTATCAAGTCTGATTGCACTTTCACCACAGGGTGACAATGATACACATGACTCTAAAAGTAAATTGGATTCTTCTTTGTCATTGCATGCCAGCAGCACGCTCAAATTGTTCAACGATTTAGTAGTGGAGGAAGCAAATCAACAAAGAATTGCTCGAGAATTGCAACAACTCGCAAATAAAAATGGTATAGACAGCAGCTTGTATCATATGGTGCAAAAAATGTTGTCACCAAGTCCTGAAATGAGACATGTGCAGGACATGATCCAAGATTTTAACCTTCAAGGTTTGCAGCATGTTATGCCTCTACAAGACTTTTGGAAGATGATTACATTGTACATTGATCAACTTCACGCTTTAGAGTTGCTCTTATTGGATGAGATACGGTTGAATGGATTGGAGCATGTCAGGAAGGACAAAGGAGGAGAAGTAGATGGGGCAGTGCATTCTAAAGTGATCAACAGTGGAACACATGTACTACAAACACTTGCAAAGGACATGGTATGTTCCATGAATCCTGATTGGAAGGCACTGACAAAAGCAGAGTTGCTGGAAGATATCAAAAATACCCCACCTGATGACATCAAGCGAATGTTGTTGAATCATGTTAGGATGTGGAACAGTTCGTCCGCCGGTACAACTAATAGTAACAGCGACAGTGCGGGTAGCAGTAGACGACCCTCAAACACTGAGAAAGATTTTTTGGCAGAACCTGTCTCCACCCCAGGGTGTCCAAATTCGATACTGAATCGTTCAGAATCTGACCATATGTGGAAAGAATGGGAAATCGGATTGTACGAAATAGAATTTTGTCAAAGAATTGGAAGGGGCGTTGGTGGAATAACGTATCTTGCAAAGTGGAGTGGACAGCAAGTCGCTGTCAAAGTATCTGCCAACACTGATTTGGCATTGGATGGATGGCACACTGAAGTAAATTCATTACGACGCCTCCATCATCCCAATGTGATTCGTCTCTTGGGTTCCATTTACAATCCCTCACCTCAAACATATGGCTTGGTACTAGAATACTGTAATTCTGGAGATATGGCAAATGCACTACTACAGCCAACTCCTCCTACTTTTTTTTGGAAAATTGCACAAGATGTTGCAAATGGAATGAGCTACCTGCATCGAAAACATATCTTGCACAGAGACATCAAACCTGCCAATGTTCTCCTAGACGGAAATGTTGCCAGAGGCACTTTCACAGCCAAGCTGACTGATTTTGGAGTAGCAATTATGCACCAAAGTGCAGCAGGAGAAGAAGAAGAACATACAGCCGAAACTGGCACATATCGCTGGATGTCACCCGAAGTAATCCGTCACGAAGCATACTCTTTCATGGCAGATGTATATTCCTATGCCATATTGTTATGGCAACTCGTGACGCATGAGATACCATTCCAAAGTATGAGCCAATTGGAGGCTGCCGGCAAAGTTGCCATTGAGGATGCCCGCCCTCCTTTCCCCAGTGATACTCCAAAAATGATTGAGGCTTTGATTCATAGGTGCTGGAGCAGGCATCCAAATGATCGATTACTCTTTCCTCGTATCATTGAGGAACTCGACAACATTTATCATGAATTATCTGACAAAGAGCAAGAATGGTTACAAAATCCCACAGGCCATCGTGTCTATGATGAGTTGAATGACACCACTGCTGCCCAGCAACAGTGTCCATCCTACAGCAACAATATTGTAGTCGAGTCAAAACCCTCAACTCAAGTCACCAACTCCAAGGCACAAGTGCAGCAGCAGCAACAACAACAACAACAACAGCAGCAGAAGCAACCAAACCGTGGTGGTATATTTTCTTTTTTTCACAAGAAAAAACAAACAGATTTATCATTGTCGTCGTCAGGATGGGCATAGGAAAGTACGGCAGTACTACAGTAGTACCTAAGTAAGGCTAGATGACAGATGACTGACTGCAGACTACCACAGTAATTCGGAATCATGGTTCAATCCATACAATTTTCAATATATGACATTCAAGTAAACAAAACCATGATAATCCATTTTTGCCATAAAGAAATAGAATACAAGAAACATCAAAAGTTCTTGCCTGTTGTTGCCTCTGTTTTATTTTGTGACGAATGATTCGTCAAGTACAATTACCGTAAATTAGCTGCTACAATACATTACAGTAGTAGTACCCGGTACGAACACTCTCTACGTACTGGTAGTAGCAGTATGTAGTATATTAATACGTAAGTGTTCCTCCCTATGGACTGTACACTGTACAGGAAACGACGGTTGATGATGATAAGCCGGTCAATGATGGATGTGATGGTGTACACAAAGAGGGGAAGTATGGCCCCGTCATTTTTGAGTTCCTCCGTCCGCACCACCACCGCAACCAGGATTGTACACATTACAAAATTGAAACGAGAATCGAGACTAACTTGGTTTTCACTTTTCTTTTCACCTCCTCTCATCTTTCCTTACTTTGATTCATTCAAAAAATATAGTCCTTCCTTCCTCCAAAACTATCCACCCGGCCGGCCATCATCTCTTCCTCTTTTCCTCCTCTTCTGACTATATACTACAGCACGTTCTCTAAATTTCAAAATGACAAAACGCACATTATTCCTTTCCTTGTTTCTTTTGGTCGTCGGTTGCCAGCAATTTGGCAATGTCTTGTCGTCATCGTCGGCGGCGGCACCAACGTCCGGTGTCTTGCAGCAGCAGCAGCAAGAAGAAGAAAATGGAGTAGGAGGAAAAGTAAAAGAGCAAGTTCTACCATTGGCCGACAATAATAATGTGACGGTTCCTTCCGGTAGTTCCAATGCTGATTCCCAACATGACACGGAGGATAACCGCGACAAGGAGAAGAAGACAGACCCGCAGCAGCAGAAGCCAAAGACAGAGACAAAGACGACGACAAATCAGGAAGCAGCATCTCAAAATGCCACCACAAAAGACATTGTCAGTATGAAAGAATTCGTACATATTCAAAAGAATCTCGACGAATGTCTCTTGCAAAGTCACCAACAGACTTCTCAATTGTCAGCCAAAGTCGTACAGACAGAACAGCTCCATGAGAAAATGACGGCCTTTGAATCGAAACTTGCTTCCGTACAGTCCAACTATGATTCTCTTGTACAATCCAGTGAGGAATGTAGAAATGAACGCAGGACTTTGCTACAAGAAAATCAAGATCTTTTGAAAAAAGTACATGGGCTTCAAGAGAAATATGATTCTAGAACTTCTGATTTTCAAAAGGAAAAGGAAGAAATGCAAGTAAAATTTGAAGTATTGCAAGAGCAATACAAGGTGAAAAATAATGAATATTACGATGCGAAAGAACACATTCATCGATTGGAAAAGGAGCTACAAAGTATGTATGATAAGAGTGAAACTACGTACATCAATATGTCACTTATTGTTCAGGATCTTGGTTGGGAAGTGATGAAACGAATCGATAATGCCGTGGATTTTTTGGAACGTTTCTATCATTCCAAGACTGTGGTTGAAGTACAGAGTAAAGTGAAAGAGGTCACGCAGCCTCTATGGAAGAAATGTTTGGATTTGTACAATGTACATCATGGTGAGGATCTTGTACGTTCCATGCAAGAACGTTTGTATGAAATCAAGGCAATGGAAAGGGCTCGATTGACCCTTGTAAACGTGGTGCAACATGGGTGCAAGATTGTGTTGAATTATATGGATATGACTGGTATGTTATCTGAGATGGACAGTGATGGTGTAACAACAGACAAGAAGGAAAACAAAGAGACCCCGAAGGCACCATGGTACGCTGCTGTTTCGTATGAAAAATTGCAGCGCAAGTCCAAGACACGTCCCAGAGTGAATTCATTGGTGATAAAAGGGATGCAATATGCACAACAGAATACAGAGCAAGTGGTTGAAAGTGGTATTTGGGTGGGTGCCCTCTTGTCATTGGTTGTTGTCTTGTCTTTGGTGTGGAGAGTGATTGTGGTGGTGTTCCAGAATTTGTTTGGTACCAGTAAGAAGCGTAATGTTGTTGGAAATACCACCAGGACCAACAAGAGAAACGGCAAACAAAAAAAGGGTCCATTCAAGAATAAAGTAGAATAATCATTGGTTATAATGGGTTGGAAGTAAAATAAACAGGCTGAATGATGATGCAGTACTAGCTAGTACAGTACTGTACAATCTCTGCACATGTATTTCGAAAATTTGAAATATCTTCTTTCCCCACTGTACAGTATTCTGCAGCATTCTTGCTACGATGACTTTTTGATCAAACGACTCATTTTTGCAGTTTTGAAATTTTCTAAGTAGAAAGAAGAAGACATTTGGTACTAGATACCAACACAAAATTCAAAAAGGTAATAAACAAAGAATTAAAAAAAGACCCTCAGAAAAGCAGCCATGTTCGTCTACAAGCAGTACAAGAAGTATGGCAAGAATCCTCTTTTGTACCTTCCCCTCTCCACATTCTGCGCCTTGCCAATGCTAAGTATTGTGAGGTGCATCCAACTAATGAAGATGGACATAGATGCGCTACTGCACTAAATATATTCTAATATATTCTTACAGTTAACCTGTCGGTTTAAACTTGTCACTCATAAGTGCGCGTAGTATTTTACAATACAGTATTTTTTTTATTAGCTACGGTGATGGTCCGTTAGACATCACATATCTAATCTTTTTTTAATCTACAGCAATCTAATTGATATTATAATTTCCTTTTAATGGAATTAACTTTCAATTATCTTTCTTTTCTCTTTACTCATTACTTTCCCTTTTCCACAACCGAGAGTCAACCGTGGCACAGTAATTTGCAAATTTAAAGCCCTATTTGCTTGGATAATATCTATGCAAACAATGCATGGCTAAAAACCTTCCAATGCGCATTGATAGGTTCAGGAGTCCTCTGCTGGAATGTCAAAGAGTTGCATGAGGGTGGGGAGATGATATAGAGTCATTTATTATGCAAATGGCACATAATTTAGTACATAGTGGCAAAAGATATGATGCAATGACTTCTTTACTGGTGCCTAAAACTTTATGCAAGAAGTTTTTTTGTGAAGGAAATGGTTCAGTATGCCTTTACAGCTTTGTCAAATACTCCGGAGCAATAGTAATGACCATCTGGACATTCTAAAATTTGATTTTTCTGGCATGGCACAAAGCATAAGGCATCACATCAAGAGTCAAAGGAATACATATGCAACATATGATACAAAAGCAGTTCAATTGTACTGTACAGAAAAAAAAACAAAAAATATTTTTGACATACTAATTAAAAGCTCATACACACTTTTGAATGCTGTAATTGTTTTTATTAACCTCTTCCAAACAGAAAAACTAAAAATTATCTGACAATTAACATTTGAATAGATGATAAGCAAAAGTGAGTGAGCAAAACAGTACTACATGATAATTTGTGTATGGATGGCATCAAAGTGATGACTGCAACACCGTTTTTTTAGAATCATCAAGAATCTGGTGAAATATACAACATTAATAGGATTACATGAACCTAAAATTGAAATTTATAAGTTTCATTATTTGTAATTCTTATGAAATATCATAATTTCTCTGCAGAAAAATATTTGGAGCCGGCAGAAAAACCTTGTGGATTTCCCGCACCTTCCACACATACTACGTACTACCCCAGTATTGCGTCCATTCAATGAATGGTCTCCAACAGCCAAGGAGCGGAAGTGGTATAAAGTGTATGTACGTACTGTACGATCTCTGTACGATACTCCTCTCCTCTCTCTCTTTATCCTCTCATCTCCCATCGATACAAGTACAGTGCTCATCGATCACTCTCTCACCCACCTTTTTCTTTTGTGGCAAACGCCAACCAATCGTTGCATACACATTTGAATTGAACGCGCAAGAACCAACACTCATATTAGCAGCAGTGAATAAATAGATTTAGTATATTTACAGAATACACATACAAGAATGAGCGGAAAGTCAGGTGCTCCGAAACGAAATGAAAATAAAAAAATGCTAGAAGAGGTGAGTTGGCGGTGACTATTGGCTATTGGCCGTCAGATTTCCAATGTGTGTGTCGGTCATCGCGGCGCGCTCCTCTGTTGCGTTTGAATTGCAACGTTTGCGGCACGGCGCTTTTGCATGCAGTCTCGTCTTGCAGCCAGCATCGATCGCAATAACGAATTTGCCGAAGCACGCGGCCAAGAGGAGACTCGCTGTTTTTGTCGCTGCTGCCTTTGTACCATCCGACCGACCACCATGGTTCGGAATCGATCGTATCCGTGCATATTATCGGATTGATTCGAATGCGCCGTCACTTGCAAAAAACGCGGCGGCACGGACGTTGAATCTTGCCGTTTGAATTTCAAATTCGAAATTTGATTCGTTCACTCACTTTTATGCGTGCGGTTACGAATTTCTTATTGATTTCATGAAATGCAGTTCAAAGCATCTTGTCCTGTGCATAGACACAAAGACCTCGAATATCTCATCAAAAAGGAGAAAGGAAACAAGGATAAAATAGCCGAACAAATTCAAACTTGGTGGGATGAGCCTGTACCGGTCGTGGAAGAAAAATGGGAAGATGTCAGCAAGAAATCGAGCAAGAAGAAAAGTGATCATGCTCAGAGCACCAGCAGTAGCAACAATGGACCGCGTGAAGGTAAAAAAGATAGAGGAGAAGGAGGCGGTGGTCGAGGAGGACGTGGCGGATCCTTTCAGGGCGGTAGATCTTCTGATCGAGGAGGAGGAAGAGGATACGGTCGTGGTGGTTCTGCAGGAGGTCGCGGTGGGGGTGGACCTGATGCTCGGCGCGTCCGAGGAAGAGGAGATCGAGATGCCACGGACAAAAGTGGACCTTCGACATCATCCGGTTCTGGTGGTGCGAGCAGTGGTCCTGCTGCTGCTGCTGCTGCTGCTGTGAGTGCTGGTCCAAAGCCTGTATCTGCATCGCGTCCTTTGCAAGGGGCATGGGGAGCAAGAGCGACAGTTTCGGCGGCAGCGCCATCTGCTGGGTCACAAGAAGTGGAGCAGCAGCAACATGTTGCACCGAGTGCTGTTGTGCCAGATGTAGAGCCTGTCATTGTCAAGCCAGCAGTGGATGTGGGCATTGTGGTATCGGATCAAGACCCGACTCCTTCTGGACGTACGGACAGTTTTATTCCTCCCAAGCCTCGTCCTCCTGCATCTGCGACTGGAAATGTATGGGCTACCAAGGGATCGGCTCATTTGATTCAAGCGGAAAAGAAATCTGTGTCAGCTACAACAGCACCTTCTTCCTCTACGTCTTCCTCTGCCGTTGCTGTTCCTTCGGAACCACACGTGAACCGTTCGGGAGTCATGGGCGATGAGGGACTTTTGTCTTCATCCTCAACATCGACAAAGCCGATTGCACAGCCACCGCAAGAAGAGAACCCCATCATGGTTGCACCGGTTGTAGAACCACCATCCTCCAAGGTGACGGAGTCGCTTCCGATCCAATCTTCTGGATGGGTATCTTCCACAGCCAGTGCTCCTATTTCGGAGCCTTCTCCTGTGGGACCTGTTTCGATCGATTCTCCACTCATAGAAGAACCAGTACGACCAAGGACGGCTGAAGCTGTTGCAGCTCCTGTTGCGCCAATTGCTGAAACTACCAGAGCTCCTCCTTCTCATCCTACTTCTGCCTCTTTGAAACCAACGACCGTTCTCAATATGGGTCACTGGGAAACTGGAGAGGGAGAAGAATCGGTTAGCCATGACTTTGGATTTGGATTTGATAATGACCATGCCAGTGTTGATGAGACAACTATCAGCAGTACTACTAACAATATAAACACAGCGGCATCCGCATCGGTTCAGGATACTGTTTCCGTCGCCAATACCACCGTGTCTCCTGCACGTCCTCCTCCGGGACTTGGAATTGGAATGCCTCCCATGCCTGAAAAGATTGTTCATGTTCATGAATTGGAAAATAAGCTTGAAAATGCATCATTGAAAGCCAAGGAAGAAGAGCCGAAGAAAGCTCCTGAATCCTCAATGCCCAACAGCCTCCCTGCTGTGCCACAACAGAACATGCCGCCCGTCATGGCAGGTCCTCCCGATGGTTTTGCTCAAATGCCACAGATGCCTCAACAGAGTTATGCTGCCGGCCAATATGGAATGGGAATGTATAGCTATACTCCGCAGACTGGTGCTGTTGGAGCTCACAATGCTTTCATGGGAGTTGGTATTCCCGGAGGCGCTCCAATCGGTGTTCCTCCACAGCAGAAACAGCAAAATCTTGGACAGCAACAAGGCGGTGCAATTTCTCAACAGCAAGGTAATATTTATGGTGCATCCGGTCCATCGGGTCAAACAAATGAATCTAATATCTCCTCTGCTTCCAATGAAGCTGCGAACAATCCTGCCAATGCTGGTATGCCACCTGGAATGGCTAGCATGGCACACTACAACCCTGCCTTTATTTACGGTCAACAGGCTTATCAGATGGGACAACCTCATGGAGTTGGCTACGGTTTCGGTTTCGCCGGTCAATATGGCGGTGTTCAGGCGGGATATGGTTATCAACAGGTGATGGGACAAGGTGCCGGATACGGTCAACCTTATGATGACCAGGGGCAGCTCCATGGAGGCAACAGTCATCAAGGTGGTTATAGCAACAAGAATTCCACTGGAGGATATAGAGGAAGAAGCACTCACCACAACCAGTACCAAAGCCAATACAATCCTCAAGGTCATGGAGGGTATGGAGGACAGCCCTACAATATGGGATACACTGACCACTTTAGTCAACGTGGAGGATACGGTCAGCAGCCAATGGATCCCTACATGCAAAGTTCTCCATACCAACAGAATATGGACCACGGGAAAGGAAACAAGAACAAGCCAAACGGTCGCAACAACTTTGGCAACAATCAATACCAGCAAGGTGGAAACCAGTTCGGTGGCATTCAGGGAGGCAGTGGAGCAAATGATAGCGCAAACCCCACGTTTCAAGGATGGGGTGGTGGTGGTCTCTAGTTTGCATCCTTGTCCTTTGCAACATTGTATCGCGTTTCTGGATTGTAACACCAAGCCATTCTTTCAAATTTCTGTATCATAACATTGTTGCTGTGATGTTATAGCCGAAAAGGATTGTTTCTTCGTTACTATTGCTAAAGACTAAATCTGTTTTATTACATTTGACGTACAATACCACCAGCGTATCTTGATAGTGTTGCTACAATATCTTTATTTTCCCGATGCATCAAACTATACGGAACAATACCAAGATTGCTGAAGAATTAAGGGTATCCTTCATCCTTCCTTCCAATTCCTACAAGACATATGTTACGTCCATCCATTTTTCAAAACACTCCTGTGAAATGAGCTCTTGCCAAATACATCAAGTGCCCAAATCTCCACCATCTAGCAGTCAATGTATCTCTATGTTCAATCTCTCGTATTTTATCCTCAAACACATCATAGTCCACACTTTCCAATCTTTCCAAATAACGAAGACAAGAAACGGCAGGCAGCATGGCACATTTGCCCTCCCCTGGAATATTTCCCTGATGAGATCTAGCATGTGCAAGATAGTCGCCAGCGACCATGGCCATATCCATCACAGCATCTCGAATCGCCCTCCGACCCTTTGGATCCTCCCCTTGGATCAATTTCCTAGGATCATTCATGTATCCCTCATCGACCCCGTATTTGACAACCAAATCTCTAGGAACCCCCACATGACCGTATCCTATACTTCGAATCATATTCACAATACCAGTCGATACTCCAATGCAATGTGCAACTTTATCAGCTTCCTCGTCTACGACACCACAGCATTCCAAATTCAAAAAGAGAAGGGTAGAATGTGTCCTTTCAAAGAATAAAATCATATCCTGAAAATTATCAAATCGTCCCTGATTTCCTCTTTCCAAATCTGCAAGTCTAGCTTCCACAATACGTTCCAAAAATCTATGGGACAAATTATGCCTTTGAATCGCGTATTCCAGACCCAATAGGGTTGGGTTTCCTCGCAGGGCCGCCGCTGACTGTGAAGTATCATCGTCTGCCATTGACAATGTGAGAGTTTGCAGAGCATCCAACCACCATTTCATCCTCATGGTTGCAACGGCTGTATCCTTGGCTTGAATGCTTGCAAGTTCCACGTGAAGAGCCCGAAGGGCAAAATAGGAGGGTTGTATGGTAGGAGGATGCAATAGGCCAATTACGTAGGATTCATAGTCACGCGTTTGGACGAGATTTCGATTGTATAAAAAGTGTTCTTGCTGCTGCTGCTGCTGTTCCTGCTGTTGTGACTGTGAGTCTTTTTCAACACTTGTGCCAAAAAAACGAAAGCATGGTCCTTCTTTTGCAACAACAGTCCAAGGAAGGAAATGCGGTTGAAGCCCTCCCACTGGTCGAGGAGGATACCCAACACTGCTACTAGTAGCAATAGCCGCACACCGATGACGGATCATGTGTTTGGTGGTGATTCCGATGAGCCTGCTGGATTGACGTTTCATAGTTTTGATATAATTGAATGAATAAATAAAAGTCTTAGTGTTTGTATAGTAAAATTGCAGCAAATAATGAACGGAATATTATACGAATATATGAAATGAGAAATAATTACACAAATTGTCCAAGGAACTTGACTCGTTCTTTGCTGACTACACGTACTTGCACTCTCAAAAATCTTTTCTACAGTGCGTTGTACACTGTAACACTGTACAGTACTGTACTCACTACATTCAGTACAGTTGTTCATCGAACCGACCACTACAACAGAGTGAAACCAGAAGAATAAAAAAAAAAACAACCAAAGAATACAATAGTCGGAAGTCAGTCATATATAAATGTTCCCAAAGTTTAGTTAGTTTGTTACTTTCTTTGTCGAGAATTATGTTAGGCAATGCAATGCAGTGCTAAAAATCATTAGTAGTACACTCAATCCGACAAAGGTATTACCCCAACCACGTCCTCGTGTGAAAAAGAAAGAATCGTCGTCAAGTAGTACGAATTCTTCTTCTTGAATTCGAAGAACGTAATTCCAAAACCAATAAAAAGCCACGCAAATACCAGTATGACAAATCCAAGTGAGTACAAAATATTTATTTCTTGGAGAAAAGACCGGATACAAGTGGACTCCCAATCGATCGAGTACAAAAACATAAAAAAGACCATATAAGACCCCAAAGGAGAGAGCATACCATAAATCTTCATATTGAAAAATTGCCTCATCATGGGCTGGCTGTCGTAGTCCTGGTTCTCCTCCTCCTCGCTGGCCTTGCCTTTGTTCCCCTGTGATAATGGTACTTGTAATGGAATACATCAAGTTGAAAATGTGAACCTGAACCATCCTATAGGAAAAGCTGAATTGAAGAAATTCACTTCTTTGATGCCTGGTTGGTATGAGGATATAAATATAAGGCATCAAGACAAAGTTCCAAACACAAAACACAATACTTGCAGATATCAAGGCTGGAAAACGGATAATGTGATTAAATTTTAGCAATGAGGACAATAGCCACGACGACCAGCAAGGATGATGGTGATTCAGTAGCAAGAAGACTGCAACGGAGGACAAAGCATTGAGTCCATGTCTCATGGCATTGAGTGCCCATGAAATCATTGTAAAGGTGACAATCAGCCCTTTGGCGTGACGGGTCAAAACCCATGTAAGAAAAAATGTCATGTAAAGGAAACCAAACACGTTGTAACAAAAATAGGCAGACCATACTGGTGGGTAGTTGTAATAATCATTGACAGCAGCAGCAGCAGCAGCAGGGTAGTTGTTGTTGGTCGTCGTTATTGTTGTTGTTGATTTATAGGAAGAAGTGACGCCCTTGTTGTAAAAAATAGCATCACTCCTAGTAGCACTACGAAATGGATGCAAATAACATGTCATGGAAACAACCAGAACAATGCTAGGAAAGGCAAATTTATTCCATGGTCCAATTCGAAGATGGAGTGGAACCCAATCAAAGAAATTTAGCAAACTTCCCTCTGGCACTAGCACCCATGGTCCGTGGATGTCAAAGAATGCAGACAGTTTGATGTGAGGTGCATTCTTTATTCTTTCTTCGGTCAATCCGTAGTTTTTTGTAAATGGAAGAAACCAAACGCAAACTGGTGCCATTTTACGTATTTGGTCATGTCATTATTTGCAGTAATAGCATAGAGGACGAATAAAATTGTCTCTCTCCATGCAGCCCTGATCTGTTGCACTGATGAAGAATGATACTGCAGAAACGTAGAAACGCAGTGCCCGTGGCCAAGTTGTTCAACTTGTTCTATGGCAGAAGGCGCGAGAGAATGAGAATTGTACAGTAGCCAGACAGTACAGTACCCGTAGCCCCTCTCTCTACAGTGGGGGGGCAGAGAGAGCTAGAATTTTGAATTTTCAACAACATTACCGTTTCAGGTAGGGTGCGGGTACGAAAAGCATATGTAAAACGGGACTTGAAGATTTTACGTTGGAGGTGTTTGACCGGACATTTTGTTTTTAGGAGTTGGGGAGGGAACCTCCTGCGATGTAAGTCGTATTTAGAGAGAATTGTCAATTGAATCATCATGATATGTACTATTCGTTCCACATATATCATAACCATCACCACTGTACTCACTCTACCTCTGCTGGAGAGATACTCAATCAAAGCAAGATTGAAACCGTGGTAACAAGCTCCATTTTGCTCTGCTGGTCGTATGCAGCATCAGGACATGCATCAGCAATCACCAGCAGAAAAAGAACATCAAAGAAGGCGGTCGTCCTTGTTCTGCTGAAGAAGTCACAACACGCAACAGCAGCAGACCGATTACTACTAGTAGTATCTCTGTTCTTCATCTGGCTGTAGTTACAAGTTCTTGCCTAGCAGCCCATAAATCTACTCTAGCAAAACCACTCATCCTTCAAGAAGAAAATCGGGATAAGATAAAGATCACGACCAGCAGCAGCAGCCAAAAAGATTCAAGCCCTTTGTAGGCCGGCAGTGCTTCTACTCATTGTTCTTGCAAAAAACATTTATTAGTGCTGTCTATCATTCCATATTAGGTCTTCAGCAGTCCTCAGTCAGTGCTAGTAGTACGTATCCCGCCATCAGCACTCATCCTCATCCTACTACTCTCGCCGGATTCAAGCAACGAACGAAAGAGCAAGAACAATACTAGTCAATGATGAACAGTATGAGTGAAAACAACAACAAGAAACTGCAAGAGCCACAAGAAGTTGGTAATTTTGTACTAGCAGATAACAACAACAGCGAGGATGATCATCGCCGTCCTGATAATAGTATGGTTGAAGAGGATGATTTTTCTGTCTCATTCACAGAAGACGACATATTATCTCCTTTGTCTCCCTTTGATGACATGATGGATATAAAAACATGCAATGTCTGTCAAGATGGTAAGTGCTACATGCATGTTATATGACCAATACGAGAGTTGCAAGTCATGCGCCGTGAACGTTGACCATCCTCCTGCTCATATATACGTCGACTCTAACCGGTTCTGGCTGCTTCTCTTACTGCTGTCTGTCTACAATAAACAGTATTATGCAATGGCGATCATGGCAGTGCTACTAACAAAAATGTTGTTGGGAATGTGACACCCATTCTTGAAAAAGAAAATATTCTCGGTAGTACTACTACTGCTTCTGGAAGTGCTGGTCATAAGCGCCGTAGTACAACAGAACAATCCATTAGCAGCGACTGCAGCAGTAGTAACGCCAGCAGTAGTATCAAGAAGAAAAAGGTGAAGAAATCAGCAGCAGGACATGGAACTTTTGTCCCAAGTGAGTATAATTATTGTATTTAAAATTATTCTTCTTCCTTGGCATCATTTATCATTCGACTTGGATTGTTGTGTGGTGTCAACTCGTTCTTTTCTTTGTTTGAGTGAGCGACGCAGCAAACAATCTTCTTTTTAACCACAATCCTTGTTCGTCAAAATGAAAAGAACTCTTTAGTGCATTGAATAAGTTTACAGGCAGTTACCCAGAAGTTGCAACATGGTCAGAGGACGGGAACAAATTTCTCATCATGGATGAGAGCGAGTTTTCGAATCTGTACCACAGCTGGAATCTGTCAAGTAGTAATGACTTTGCTTACATCAAAAAACAACTCAAGATTTATGGATTTCATGTGGACACGGTGCTCATCAATCAACATGAGTCTTCACATTTGGAATGTTCGAATCCTAATTTTGTAAAAGACAAACCAGCTTTGCTCAAAAATATCAAAAGTTGTCGTAACACGAAAAATGTATCGGTTCAACAAATGATTGATGAAGCGCTCTATCCGTTGAAAGCGGAAATTTTCAAACTTCA
This sequence comes from Chaetoceros muelleri, assembly GCA_019693545.1. Taxonomy (NCBI): domain Eukaryota; phylum Bacillariophyta; class Thalassiosirophyceae; order Chaetocerotales; family Chaetocerotaceae; genus Chaetoceros; species Chaetoceros muelleri. Next base: position 15,942 of record JAAMXU010004254.1, read on the forward strand.
GGAAAGAATTGCGTTCTTAGAGCAGAGGACGAGTGCTTGTCATAATTATAGTCACCAACCGAATGGTTTAGCTTGGACGTCAGCTCCAAAGAATCAACCTGTGCCAATTCTCCATGACAGTGCAATTGTTACATCAGACACTGAAATCTCCGTTTCTGAGGAGGGCGAAATGTCAGAGGAGGACGAGTCTTGCCATTCCTCCAAATACTATGATAAGAAGAACCAAGCGACTGAAAAAGAATCGGATCCTTTTCCTTCAAGAGAAGAAGATGATGAATACAAGGAGTCACTGTTGGATGTCAAAACAATCGTTCACTTTTTGCTCTTTTCAGCCTTGTTGTCGGAGGGACTACGAAGAATTTTAATGTGAGCAAACCCTTAAAATTCAACGAAGCTGTGCATCAGCATGTTTGATATTTGTCAGAAGAATGTCCTCATTGTAGTATCAAGTAAATGGCACCATAAGATAACGTATACATAAAGAAAGATAAAGACTAAAGACAGATTTAAACCGCGTTACATTTCAGTCCTTGAAAATAACGCGCCAGTAGAGTGTGCCATTGCACCAAGACTCATCTACAGTAAATTAATTGAAACACGAATTCGATGAAAGATTACAACAATATAAAGATTAAAAACCTAGTGTGATAATTGAATCCCACCTCCATTTTAGCCAAGAATTAAAATACCGTAGTAATGATCGAATGCCGGCCGCTACGCAAATGAAGTTTGGGTGGAATGCGCATTGCCCTCACAACGTATATAGTTTGATTTTGTGATACCTGGTAACCAAAATATCTCTATACTGGAGAATAGACCTTGTTCTTGTGGAAATGGCCATTCAAAAGTGATGTTGATTCGGATGCCGCTTCCAGATCAATGCAATCTTCCTCCATTGCTACCTTGGTTGTCATTGTAGGTTTTGTTGCTGCCGATACTACTGATGGTACTGGTGATGACGTTGATGACGTTGATGATGATATTCTGGAAGCTGCTGGTGGATTCGAAATGTCGTTACTTCCGTCCATTATTAAATCTTGTTCCACATTATTAAATGATTTACCCCCAACCACGGCATGATCATGCTGCTGGCCTCGTTTCACCTTTTCTTCTCTCTGTTTCTTCTTGACAAAACGTTGAAGCAGCGTCGCAGCCCAATGGGTAAGTCTAGCACTTGCCAATGTCCGATCGGTCATGTCCATCTCATCCAATATCCTCTCCTGAATAATACTTTCTAGCACATCTTCTAGCGTCACCAATCCCATAAAACCCCCTTCCGAGGGAATCGCCCTTCCCTCTTCCATGGCCTTGGTAGCAACATCTGGCCTAGCACACACAAAAGCCATTAAACTTCCTCCACTTTGCAACAATTGCAATAAATCTACAAGATTCATTCTTGGTGATACGCAGGGAGGAGTCTGTATCGGCAATGAATCCACCCTTCTCTCATCATTCCAATCAATGAGTATAAGCTGCCTTGTCATTAACACACCCTTGACATGGCACAAGTCTGGATACTCGTATGCAGAATCAGAGTCTGTGGACTCTGCTTCATATACAGGTACACGACTGTATCCATTAGCATATATTGTCGTCATGTTCGCCTTATTCAGTACCATTTCGCTCGGCACCGCGAACATGTTACGGATCGGAGTGTACACATCCATGGCAACTCTGGTTTTCATATTCAATGCTCCCTGCACTACCTGTATCTCCGTACTTTCCAAGGGTGGTGGAAGCAGATTCAAACGTACATTCCGAGCCAATGACTCTAAATCTTGCTCGGTGATTCCATTATCCGCAGTAGTAGTAGTAGTTGTTGTTGTTGTTGTTGCTGCTGCTGCTGCTGTGGCAGATTGTACTCTTTCCCGTACCGCTTCTAAAATTTCACGCTTGAAATTCCTCCAGGTAGCATTACTCTTGTAAAAGGTTCGATTGAGTTTGTAGCTACTGGTAGAAGGAGGAGTGGCATCGATGCTACTGCAAATACTACTGCTGCTACTATTACCACTGCTAATATCATCCCCGTGGTCGTCTTCTATGATACCATGACATGCAAGCCCAAGGCCAAAACCAACACAACCTCCCTTGTTTGATCGATTTGCACTCCTCCTCCTTGATTTGTTCCATACATTCAAGTCATTTTGTTCCATTGGATGTTCTCCTCTTTCTTCTTCTCCTCCTCCTTGTTCTTCTTCATCCTGTTGTTTTCTACTACTATTCTGCTCCCGCTCCCGCTGTTCCTGATATTTATGAGCCTCTCTTTGTTCATATTGTATCCTCACCAGTGCTGATAATTCCCCTCGATGATAACGAACTTCATTCGGATCTTCTGGCACCAATTTATCCAATAGTTTTGCCAAAGGCCAAGCAAAAGGATACATGACCACAAGAAAGAATCGAACCAAAGGCACTAAACTACTCGCCAATCGTAACTGATCTGGTCCTGTGAATATTGCACTAGGGATAATTTCTCCAAAAATAAGTAAAAATGTCACGGAGAGACAAATTGTCGCCCAAGTGGGTAACAAATTGTCCAAGAATAAGGGAAGGGCCTCATAGGCCAATGCATTGAGAAGGAGCAAAGTGACAAGCAGACGATGGTATTGCTGGACTACTGGCAACAGTTTCGTAGCATATTCTTTCTCTTCGCCAATGGCAGCACGTTGTTTCACTTTTAAATCCAGTAGATCCAGGGTAAGAAGTCCAAGGAACATGCAAGATAAAAGACCAACAAATAGAATGCATAAGGTAGCTCCGGTAATATTGACTACCACGAGGGAGTAGTCGTAAGAATAATGATTCGTCGTCGCCGTGGTCTTGATCATGTCATTGTTGTTGTATGATGTGTCATTATGATCATGAAGGATATTGTGGATGGGGTCTTTTACTAGTAAAAGAGGGTCCCCTTGCGGTATTGAATATTGAGGGATGTAATTAGTATTTAATTCCTGATTCATGCTTTGCAAAATGCAGTGTATTGTAGCGGTGTGTGTGCTTATTTGTTCTCTTTACAAAAAAAATAATAAAAAATATAAAAGAGAGGAAGAGAATTTTTGTGTCGACGTCTTCATGGTGGATGCAGATTGTCTGGCTCTTCACAACGGTTACCCCCGCCGCCCCGGCCGCCCTTGCTGTCTGTATGATGTGTCTTTTGTCTTTTGCCGCCATCCAAACAGCGCAGGGGGCTGTGGTAGCTGTGTGGTAGTGCTGTGGTACATACACATGTATCTTGTCTTTTGACAGCACTGTACATACAGTAGTACATACACAGCAGTAATAATGCAGTAGTATGGGTAGTGTACGTACGGCTGTGTATGTCCTCCTATATAAGTAATAAGTGTACGAGTGCCGTAGAGTATACAGTAAGGTACCTACTTGTTCTGTAGGCGTAGGTATTTTTCAATTATTTCTCTCTTTTGCATTCTTCTCCCATTACAGTACACGGCCCTACCAAGGTACGTACGTAGTGGTACCGAACTCTTGTATTCTTCTCTTCTCATCTTTTCTGACATCTACGGACTGTATGTACTACTGATGTACACTGTACACTGTATTTTTTATGTTTTCTCACGGAACAACACATCATGACACATCATCACAACATCACTACACTAACTTGATATAACCAAAGAATAGACAGGGCACACATTGACAAACTAAACAAACTAAACAACTAACAATCAATCAATACCAAACATGCTCACCAGTATGAGACAAAAGATACTTACGGGTTTGGCAACATCCCAATTCTTTCTCTATGGAAAGATGCATTTTACAAAAGACGGTTATCAACGACATATCAAGAAATACTATGATTCGTCGACAACGTCGTCACCCAGCAGTGCTCCTACTGCTGCGGTTGTTGTTCAATCACGTGCAGATATTGGTCGTGGTGCACAAGGAGCCGATGGAGTCGATTTGAGTGGGAACACTGTGGTAGTGACGGGGTAAGCAAGAAAACTCATATATATATAAAATGATGATGAATGATCATGTTTTGTTACGTTCATCCTCTTCTAACGAACGGTTGCGTTGCGATGGGCCTGCTGGTGGTTGGTTTTACTTTACTTACATTTACTCCTGGCGTACTGTTATGTTGTACGTACCAATCAATCGATTTTATGATTTCAGTGCCAACAATGGGTAAGTTACTGTGTAACAATAATAGTAGAATTCATAGGATTGCATTGCATTTGTGAAATCATGATTCTTGTGGCTGTGTATTTGTCATTGTTGGATCTTTTTACCATTCCTTATTACTTTTATATTTTGTCGGTCTGTTTTGTGAAATGACTGAATTTATGAAATGCTGCTCACTCATCACACTCAATATGGATTTCCTGTCTGTATATTACGTTCTTTTCATGAATGCCATAAATATGGTGATTGTCCATACTGTACGTACAATGTATAAATTCAGTCTTGGCAAAGAATTGGCAACTTATGCAGCTGCCAAAGGTGCCAACGTTTACATGCTTTGTCGGTCGAAGGAGCGAGCGGAAAAGGCACGTGATGAAATCGTTCAAATGACATCAAATTCCAACGTCAAGGTACTTTTGGCCGATGTGGGTGAATTATCACAGGTAAAAGCGGCAGTGGAAGAATTACAAACCATGGAATCTCAAATTGACTGTTTGATTTGCAATGCTGGAAAACTTTTGAATGAAAAACAGACGACATTAGATGGAGAAATGGAAAGTACCTTTGCTTCTCATTTATTGGGTGGATCGTATTTCTTGACGAAATTGCTTACCCCACAGTTACAAGCTTCAGCGAAAAGTGGAAAAGATCCCCGAGTGATTTATGTGACAAGTGGGGGGATGTATACATCCAAGTTTCCGTCGTGGGACGTTGCGACGAATACTGCCCAGGATCAAAAGTACGATGGAGTCATGGCCTATACATATGCCAAACGTGGACAGGTGATTCTTGCGGAAGAACTGGCCAAGAAGGATAAGGATGGGATTCTCTACCTTACAGCACATCCGGGTTGGACCGATACTCAGGCAGTGGATGATGCCTTTGGAGAGAATAAGAAAATGTTTGAGCCCCTGAGAGATGTTTGGGAGGGAGCAGAGGGAATTGCATGGTTGATGGGTGCATCTGCGAATGCTTTGGAAAATGGGGCGTTTTATTTGGATAGAAAGGTGCAGCCGAAACATTTGGCGGGGGCATTCATGACGGAAGGATCCTTTACGAAAAATACTCCAAGTGAAATAGAGGATATGATGACTCGCTTGGGAAAAGCTTGCGGGGTTGTTTAAAAATTAGGATAGTTGATAAATATATATATATATATATATGAATGATGTTGTAGAAATAGTTTCTTTTGATCTTGTTCCGATAACTATAAATTGTTATGATTCAAACTGCATCCCGACAACTATCTACAATTTTCCAACAGGCATGGGCTTGTTCACAATGACGTTCCAATCTATCCAACAAGAGAGCCGTCTTGGAATCCAAATGAGCTGCAATCCTAGCTTCGGAACCATCGGATGCTTCCTTGGCCAGTGCTGCCAAAACAGGTTGGTGACCCATTGTCAATCCCTTCTGTTTCACAATATTTTCCAATCGTTCCTTGATGACATCCTCCAAGGCTCTTGTCTGTTCTACTGTCCTTAGCGCTTTGGTCCGACAACTTGTGTATTCATATTCTCTCATTTTGATTCTTCGTAGAATATCTCGGCAGTGACTATGAAACAATTGAGCCACGTCGATGTCCACGTCACAAGATAGAACATTTGGATGGGGAGAAGAACTGCCTTGTTCGCCATCTGCCTTTTGACCAACATCGGATGATGGTGCCGGTGAGGTAGTCCGACGGCGCCTCTTGGGCCGCGGCTGCTTTTCTTTCTGTGAATCACTCTGTTTGGATTGTTCATTGTCTTTCTTTTGAGTATCCCCAGGATGATGCTGGTTTGTTGTACTTGCGGTATCTTTCTTCATGACATAGCGTAACACTATGGGAGAATCTCCTGGAGTACCTGGAATCGCTGGAAGTAAATGTCCCCTGGATAGCAACAGTTGTCTGATTGATGTCATGGTCATTTCTTTGCAATCGAAGAGTTGTTCTAGTTTCCCGTCATTGTGGATCACGGTAGGATCGTTCTCATCATACAAACCCCTTTTTCGAATATACAGTTCGATTGCTATCAGTATTTCATCCATTGTGAACACAGTGGGAATGTGCACGTGGTTATCAAATAATAATGACACTTGTTGAGGAACGTCTTGCGTGGATTGCTTTTCTTCTCCTTGTAACAAAGTTTTGTTTTTGGGTGGTGGGAGATTGGGAAACAGCGTCTCACAGAATTTCTTTGATGGTTTATACCTTGGTTCCAAATATTTCCTGTGCAGCCGAATCGTTGCCACAATGGTTGGACTTTCATAACTCCTGCATGATTCGTTGCGTGGCTCCAAGTGAAAGGCATGAAATGCGTGTGTATCCATGGACAAAGAACAAGAACCACTGGAAGAGGAAGGCAAAGTGGTGGTGGATTCATTGGGAACGTTCTTGTTTGCATCGTCCGATTGCTGCTGCTTTTGTTGTGGTTGTGGCTGTGGCTGTAATTGTGGTGTTCGGTGCCAAACAAGTGACTTGCAAGTCTTCTTGATTTCATCCTTCTGTTGCTCTTGCTTTTGGTCTACGACGTCCATGTCATTATTACTTTTAGCCTGATGATCCTTTTCCAATGTCCCAGGCATGTATTGAAATGACACTGAAATTTCGTCAAAGAAATGTGCAAAATTGATGGGAATCAAGGGCTCTTCTCCCTCTCGATCATGCATAAATCTCGTAGCTGCCCTCTCTCTGGATGTCATATCTGCAACATCTACAACTTGATTGCCTTGCGTTTGATAGACCCTCCCATCCCTGAGTGCAGCTTCTTTGGCAGATTGATCCACTAGAGCAGCACTTTGATGATCCAGATGATCAACGAGTAATTTCCCCTCCAGTACGAGTTTCCATTGGTTAACACCACTATGCATCATCCTATTATTTTCTGTTGAATTGCTGCTGTTCACCTTTTTAGTATCATCATTGTCGTCGTCGTCCTCACTACTTGTCTTGTTTGGCAGTACATTACTGGTAGTACTTGGTACATTCACGTTCGTCACTGCCTCTGTGCCGCTACTCGATTCGCCCAACAAATCATTATTTATGGCGGCATCTTTGTTGTCGTGAGCATTTGCATCTTGCTGGCATTGTCCAGCATCGGGAAGATATTCATGTGTCACATATATCCTCAAAGTAGATCTACGGTAGTGAGGTAATTCATCTAATAGGTTGAGAGCCCTAATCCTTTGATGCGATACCTTTTCTTCCAGTTTTTTCTCTAGAATATCAATTTGCTGCAGTCTCGACTGGAAGTATTCAAATATTTGCGGTAGCGAAGATTGTTGAGATGTCGCATGTTTCGGTGAATTGAAAGTATCAACAGCGTTTGCAGTTGTTTTATTCATGATTTTATTAGTTGTTACTTTGTGTTTGCGGAAGTCTCACGGGTGCAAAAAACTATTGAGGTGCACTCTTCAGTACACTACTACAGTACTGTAGCTAGACGTAGACTCTACATGGTCGATTCTACAGTCGATTTTCTCGGCGATGCATTTCGACGTCGATTGTCGTTTTTTCCTTTTTTTCGTTTCCCTACCTGTATGTATTCCCTTTTGTCTCTAATAACTATGGTGACCCTAATGGACGCCACTACTATTGCTCCCTCTCCTCAGTCATCATAAAATCACCGCAACGGAGAACAACAAATAGTCAATCGCACTCATTTCATTTCATTAGTAATCCCGTCATTCAGTTCCGTTTCGTTCGCTTCGCTTCGCTTCGCTTCATTCACTGATTTTTTTTTTCCATAATGTACAAACATACACGCATGGACGATCAAAATGATTCGGACAGTCTACCCTCCTGGTTAAAAGACGAGTAAGTCTCTTTGCATTTTTTTTTCCTGAGAGAACATTCAGTCGGTCTCTCTTTGTCTTTCTCTCTCTGATTTCATATTTCATTTTGTTTGAATTTCAAAATTCCTCCCTCTCTCTTTCCTCTTTTTTTCTGTTTTTGCTAAATCTTTTCTTTCTCTCTCACTGGACTCTTATTTTTGATTTTTTTTACAAGTATAGTAAAAATGTCATGGGCGGTACTGCCGATACGAGATCGCTGGTAACAACGACACTGTCCAAAACGTCTTCCTATGGCGGCGGCGGCGGCGGCGGCGGTGGCTCTTCGTCTTCGGATCATGCGGCGCACGTAGAAGAAGATTATGGAGGACACGATGCATCCTTTGTCACTATGGATTCAATGCCGATGGGGGGAGAAATAGGAGAAGAAGAAGAAGAGGGAAATGTCAATATTTCATGGGCTGTGGATCCCGAAAGTCAGAGTCAACAGACACGTCGGAGTAGTAATCGTGGTGATAGTACGAGTCGTACTCGTAATAATCGTGAGGATGAGAATAAGGTAGCATCAAGGAAGAATTATGGCAGTGTCATGGAAGTGGATCAGAAAAGGCAGCGTCATTGGCAGGACTATCCTGAGGATGATGAATCTCAAGAAGAGGATGACGAGGACGAGGAGGAGGAGGACGATAGTGGTAGCAGTGGTGGTAGTGAAAGCGATGATGATGATGATGATAGCAGTGATAGTAGTGATAGTCATGACGGCAGTGACGAGGAGGAAACAAAATTGATATCGTCCGCTTCCAAGAATTGGACAAGAGAGAAATCGACTCGGTATCAAAAACAATCATCATCTAGTCAAAAGGGGAAGAAATGGTACAATGGTGGATCCTCTTTCAATAATAATGGTAATCAGAAGAAGAAGAAAAGGAAAAAGGTCATGAGAAGAGATGATAAAAAAAGGGGGAAACGAACTCCACCTCGAAGGAATTGCTGTCATTCTTTCTTTATAGTAGTGCAGATTGCTGCCATTCTGGCAAATTTATGCATGATTGCAATTGAAGTCGTACCAATGGTGTTTGTTTTAAATGCACACAAACCTGAAACGGTTCAAATATTGGATGTTGCATTGAGATGTTATTTTACTTTTTTTTCAACGTCTTTTTTGGTGACGGAATTGGAATGGATTGATTCGAGTTTGAACAATTGGATTACGAGGGGATTTTTATATACATTTTTAGGTAAGATGGTTGATCTCAAATGCTTTTAACGGAAGGCGTTCCTGGTGATTTTGGTTGGTTTGATTGTACGTCATGGTGTCACTTGTCACATCTCACAGATAATCATAAATAATAATACATCCTTCCTTATCCAGGTGTGGTAGCTCGAGAACAACATCTTGCCATGTTGGCAAATGGGACTCTTGTCGTCAAGGAAAATAGCAAGGACTATTGGAACGGAGTATGGGCCAGTCTGTTTGTGGAAATATCGAGTTGGTGGATTATAGGAATAGGTGTATTGTATTTCTTGTTGGGTCTATTTTGTATGAAGGTGGTGAGGAATCGCTTTCGAGAGCAATATCAAGCTCGTTTAAGGGACTTTTATGACAACGAGGAGGAATACGAGGATTCATGACGATATTGACGTAGTGGAGGAATGTCTAATTTTGGATGTATCGTGGATGCAGTAGATGTTAATTGTTGTGTTTCTTTCTATATAATATTATTTAAAAATTTTAATCCACACCCAATTATCAATGTATGCTTCCTTTGCAATGATGACAATGCCCAATCCATCTACGATTCCAATATTTTAGACCTCTTCCAGTGACAGCCTCTCCATTGCGAAATTGATAAAAGGTCGTTTTGCATTTCTCACATTCTTCTTCATCATGATGAAGTTGTGATGAATTCTGCACCATCATGGTTGGATGACGAAACGGTTCATCACCTCCAATCGCATATTGATCATTTTTCTTGCAAATGTGCAAGTACACAAAATTATTCAGTGTTGTCTCCTTGTTTCTTGCAGTATCCAAATCACCCACGTCCAAAGCATCACAATTCAAATCTATTCGTTCCACTTGTGAAAACCCTTGAAAATCTCGAACTGCCTTGATTTTTTTCCGAGGAGAAAGAATGGCATACATGCCATGTTGCCCCATCTCCGGGTTATCATCGTTGCAGTCATTGTTAGTACTATTCTTACCAGTAGTACGTGTAGGTGACAACAAAACATGAATATTGTTCAAGAGTGTTGTCAAGACGGGCGGATAAGCATTGCCATTGGTTGAGTCTGACCGAAATAAAAAAGTATCTAAACATCCCTTGTCGAGTATCAAATCATAACTTTTTTTGTTAACAAATAGTTCCAAGTGAGCTTCAATGTCTTCCCTATCAAGAATATTCAATGTTTGGTATCTAAACGACCCTCCTATTCTCTCGGAAATACCTTTGTCACTGCCATTGTGTTCCATACTCCTATCACCCACAAAGAAATTTTGGTCAATGGATTGTATCCTTTCCTTATCTCTCTCTTTTGTTTGTTGAATGCAGATGGGACTGACATCTGTAGCAGTGACATGAATAGAAATACTACTAAGATCGTACTCGCTCATTGTTTTGTCTTGATTATTGTTGGATAGCTTCTTCTTCTTCTTCTTCTTCGAGAGGACATTGTGGATCCGATTCTTGACAGTCTTCAAGATATATTCCCACAATACAATAGAGAAACAAGAATTCCCGCATCCAATTTCGAGTATGTTAATTTCCACTCTTGTACTTTTTCTTGAATGAAGATTATTTTGGTAGGCATTATTGCTTGTTGTTGAGATGGCTGGCTCACTGCAATCCAATAAGGGATCAAGAAACGATACATATCTTGACAAGCAACAAGTGTAAATAGTTTCTAGTAGTTCTTCACATGTTGGTTTAATGATCCATTCCTTTTTGTTGTTGTCATTGTGTGCTGTATTTTCAGATAGTTTTGACCGCTCTTGCTGCTGCTGCTGTTGCTGCTGCTGAATGTAATACTCGTCCCAAAATTGAAGAGTTTTTTCTTTCTGCATGGGGAAGAGGGAGTGATTCTGGAAGAAATCTTGGGGCCCTTTTTTTTGGTATGTGTATGTGCTTGCTTGATGGGGTGAGTGATGAGTGCCCGTGTGCCCGTGTGAACAGAAGATGATGATATAATCAAAAAAATGAGCACATGAATGGATGTGTAGAACTGTATCTTTTTCATACACCGTTATGGAATGTTTTTTTTAGAAAGATCGCATTGGGGGCGCACCTCCAGCCGCGCCCCCTTCCCACCGCCCAACAACACACGAGAGAGCAAAAAAAAACGAAGGGTGGGTGGATCCGACAGATCTCGGTCTGTCTTGCAGAATTTTCGATAATTTGTGGCTTTCCTTGGCTCTCTCTCTCCGTCTACGTGTGTCACATACTGCAACACCGTACGTAGAAACAATCAGTTGATTACATACAGTGCATCTACGCAATGTGCAGTACTGTTTTTGCTGCTTGAACTGCGGTAAACGTTTATGTACTACCGGTATTATGGTTGAACAGTACTCTACACATGTACGGTACTGATCTGGAAGCACTTTTCCTCTCTTCTCTCCTCCTCCTCCATCATAAATACCACTTCTTCATAAAAAAAGTATACAGTACACAGAAGTATCCAATAAACCTTTCTTTCTTTCCACATATCATTTGAATTAATCGATTGTCAATCAATCCACCCATCCATCTATCCATTCATCCATCCATCCATCCATCCATCCATCCATTATCTCTTATCAAAGCTTCTTGATTGGACATGTTCAATATCACAACAACGACGAGTAGGCAAAAGGTGGCACGTCTGTCTCGCCTGCTGTATCAAAGCCCAACCGGCAAGAAGAAGACAACGGCAACCCACGATGCTACCATGAACGTTTTGCCCATGGTCACAATCGGCAACACCAATAGCACTGTCATCACCCAACGATGTTTATCATCGACCATGACTACTCAAGCATCTGCTTCTTCATCTTCTTCTTATGTCTCTCCCTATCAAGACCTCTTTGAATTGATGAAAGACTCTTCCTCCAAAACAAACAACTCTTCTTCTGCTTCAACCTTTCTACCACCGTCATCTTCTACACCCTCACAAACAAACGTCCCCAGACTTCAATGTGGCATACCAGAGACTGTCCTTAAATTCCGTACGACATGCTACGACCGTCTCATGCTTGCACCCTATGTACAACCATCCGAATACAAGGTCATCCTACAAGTACAGATGAAACATCTTCCACTGGAAACTCATGTAGAAAAGGAGATCTTTTACCAGATCGTCGGTACAAGGTTCAATCATGACTCACAAGAATTAAAACTGACCAGCAACCAGTTTGCCAGTCGGATAGAAAACAAGAGACATTTGTGTTGGATGTTGGACCGTATCGTTATGGGAGCTAAGAATTTAGCTCGGGACTCTTATAGATGATGGACGAAACACACAAACAAAACAACACTACACTGAGGTTGTCATGCACGCACCCACTCTCTCAAGAGCAAGGAAACAGCGTAATGTGTGCCACTGTGCTACGTGCAGTACCATACTCGAGAGCAAGTGGATACGTTTCTTCCTTGCATATTTTATTTTTTTTGTAATCTCTTTTTCTCTCTTTCTTTTGCTTGAGATGATGATGACGTTGCCTGCCCGGATAAAGTTACGTTTTTGTCAAATTTAATCTATACGTGCCTTTACAAATATAAATATAATCTATTTTTTAATTAAGACAGCATGATATTTGAAGTATTGACTTTGGTTTTGAATACCATCCATCAATTCTTTGACGATCATCTCTCAAGCTCTCAGGTTGCCCTTTCTCTCTCTCTCTCTAGCACGAGAGATAGAGAGAAGAGAACAACAAGTACCAGTACCCGTACCTACGAGAGCTCCTACGAGTAGTACAATTATTTCCAGCCACGTACTACCGGCAGTATGTACTGTAGATAACTATAACTGTAAGATCACGTATTTAACGGTTCATCCTCTCTTGGCATTTTTTTACGTCCAACATGTGTCAATAATTCACAACTCATTTTCACATGAAAGGAATTCATTGCGATTGCCAATAATTGTCCATCATCACATCACGTCACATCCCATATAGTACATTCCCACAACAAGAAATAAAACCACACACTTCACTGTACTGTGATGTACTGTACAAATCACTTTATTCACCTTTTAAACTATTCTTGAAACGACCACCCACAATGAAATGCCAACGCTTAGTCTCCGAATGGCACCTTGCCATGTTTAGCATCAAAGATGCCAATGGCAAGATCATTGATTTGGATGCAAGTTTTTTGTGTCCGAAACCCAAACTATTGACTGCTTCTTGGAAATTCCTCTTGGTTGCATGGACTATTGCCATCATGGTTCTTTCTATCGAAGGCAGTACAGATAAAAGGTTTTGGTTAGCTTTTCTTACTACTTGGTCTTTTTTATTTGCCTTGTGTTATCTTTTGCTGAGTTTTGTCTTGGCGGCTGTCTTTTTTTGTTCTTCGTCGAATACTGGTAATGCTGCTGATGCTATTGATGTGGATGTGGATGCTACGATGAGTCGCACGGATGGTAAACCTACAGCGACACCCGCCACAAGAGACGAAGAAGAGGCCGTCGCCAACCCTACTAATGATGATGCTAATGATGATGCTAATGATGATAACAATAGCAGTCACAGACATGGCAACAACAGCAGCAATAATGCCCATGAAGACGACGAGGACGAAGTCACTACCGGCATTATCAATCATAACGAATGCAACAACAACAACAACAACAACAAGATGACTTGTTGGACCAAACTTATTTGGGTACTTTATGTGATTTCAATTCACAGTCAAGTATTTGTTACTCTTCTCTATTGGCTACTTGTCTATGATGGGAGTAGTGTGGTGTACCCCGAAGTATATCGTCATGGAATCTTGATGATTTTAGTTATGATGGATGGATTTGTTGTCAATCGCATTCCAATAAGGTTGAAACAAATCGTATTCGTTTATGCTTATGCTTTGGCATACCTTGGTTGGACCTTGATACATTTTGGAGCAGATCTTGGTAATCCTGAAACTACGGACAATGATCCTGATACAAATGACGATGCTTTGTATGGTGTCATTTCGTGGAGGGATAATGCTGGAGGTGCTGTTATTCTTTGTTTGATTTTGATGTTGGTGGTGATACCGTTGATGTTTATCTTTATCTGGGGTTTGTCCCTGTGGGTTCCTCATCGATACGTGGTATATTTATGATGGTTCTGTTTTGAGTGTGTAATGTACTAGTACTCTAGAGTGGATAGATGATGATGATTATGATGATGGGATGTCACATTTCAATACAATTAATACAGTAAAAACGTACATACAAGTGTAAATGAGAATTAGTTACAACATCTTAAAAAATCAACCACCTATTCATGATTTTACTACTACTTGAGACAAACGTTGTTCTCGCAACTTTCTCAGTCTTTCTCTCATGACATTCTTTTTTTCTTCAATGCTTAGTCCAGACAGCTCTGATTCGACTCTCTCTCCTCGGGTTGACATTCTGGATGTAATAGCCGCTTCTCGATGACGTCGATACCAAGAAGATTTTCTGACATTGGAAGATCTCAATACACTCCAGTCAGTTACATTGCTATACCTCTGTTCTAACTGATATAGCAACTGTCTCGCTTCATTGATGGACGTTACTTTTGTTGGATGTCCCAGACATTCTCGAAGGTCCGGATGTTCTTCCAGATATCGATGAACCATTTTAAAAAAATGAGCACGGATGCAATTGAAAGATCCTCCAACTTTGCCCAAAGATCCTGGGAGAGGTGGGTATACCGTACATAGATCAAGATATTCGTGACAGTATCTTACTTGTCTCTGAAAGAGCACCTCAGGAGATAGGTCCAAGTCATCCTTGGCGGCAGATTGTTGGAAGATCCCTGGATTTTCCAAAAGTGCCTCCGATGACATGACTGCACTTGCCCCCGTGTAAGTTAGACACCTGTCAACATCCGACGAATATTCAATCCCCCCATTGGCAATAATTGGAAAATCTGGATTTTGAGAGTAGTCTCTTGCGATCTGTACCACCTTGGCAATGGCATCCCAGTTGCATTCTCGTACCTTGGTCTTATTTTCCTTGAGTGTTCGACCATGAACAGTTATTAGATCCACACCTGCATCAATTAGTTTCCAAATACGTTCTTGGAGCTTATCCTCTTGCAATGGAAGACGTATTTTGCAGCTCACTCCGACATTGGATGGTAAGTCCCTCTTGAGAGTTGAAATGATATCACATACCAAATCTTCTGATTCTTCCATGAGAAATGCCCCATACCTTCCCTTTTTGGCAATGCCTTGTGGACAACCACAATTGATATCAATACCAGCTACAGGACCACGATACCATCCATTTGCAGCTGCCTGTGGGTGGTTTGTGCGTTCAAGTATGATTTTGGCAGCTTTGGACATGGTTTGTGGATTGTTGCCTGCAATTTGAACAATCAAAGGATGTGAATGATGATGAGTGTCGTCTGTTGTTTCCACTCCATTCCATGATGCATTTTTGGTACAAGTACCCATTGGCCCTTCATCATAAATGGCCCCATTGTTTTTAGGATGTTGTTGTTGTTGTTGTTGTAACGTATCCATTGTTACTTCACAATCATCCTCCTCCAACAAAAAAAGAGACGGTGGCGACTTACAACCCTCCAAAGCCCGAAAACCACTCGGTGAGACATAACTCTCTTGTCCCCATGGATACACATCCAAATGATTCCATTGAAAACTTTCCGATGATACAAAGTTGTGTGCATGTATCATTTGAGTAAAACAAAGTTCTGTCCCATGGGCTCGACAGAGTTTACGAAATGCCAAATCTGATTGTGCCACCATGGGTGCCATTACAGTTTTGGGACATCCGAGTCTTTCCCAATAACAAGGCAATAAGGGTGATTGTAAATCAGCAGCAGCAGCTGCTGCATCAGTGGTACTACTACTACTGCTGCTACTGCTGCTAAAACATTGTACAGTCTTTCTCCTGTTCATGGTAGAGGTGAAAAGCAAACGTTGTCTTTCACTTTGCATTCTGCTGCCAATTCTTGCTGCATACATGATCATCATCTTCGTCGTTGACATATTACTACTACTACTGCCACTATTGCTACTAGCAGCAAGTGTAGGTATACCACTTGGAACAAAGCTAAAAGCCCCAGAAGAAGAAACTGTGTGAAACCTGCTGGTAGTTGTACTACCCATACAACCACAAGTACTCATGTGAGAAGACGTGGAACATTTTCGTCTTGTCGTCTGTTTCAACAACAAGGAGTGTACAGCCATCTTTTGTTTTGGAAAGTGTCCCATCAGTTTCGCTGATAATAATGACGATGCATTCATGACACCTGCCCTGGTGGTAGTAGTAGCAGTAACAGCAGTAATAGGAAACACTCGAAGAATCCAACAAGTCATCAAAGATGGTATCCGAAAATTAATAGTACAAGTAGTGATGATAGCAGTAGTAGTAGTAGTGGAAGTGGAAGGAGTAGTAAGATGTAGAAAAGAGTATAATAGGATGAGTACCGGTAGTATCTGTCTCAATCGCAACATCCACATGGTACACGTCACAGATGGATGGATAGATGGATGGAGTGCAGTGCTGCTCTAGAGAGAGAGTGGTGGAAAAGAAAGAGAGGAGAAAAGACAAACTACCGGTATGAGTTTTTTTTTGTTTATTCGCCCGCAGCCCGCAATTGGTGGTAGAGTCCTCTTCTGGATGGGGGTGCAGAACAACCCCATAATAGTGGATTGCAGTAGACGCTCAGTACGATACTGCGCGCGAGAACGGGGGGTCGGTCTGCAGCGTACAGTACCTAGAGTGGTGTACTGTATTTTACTGTGTAATCTACGACCCCGTGCCATGCAGAATTTATGTATGTACAAACCAGGCAAAAAATACAAGTACAACAACAGACAACAACTCATCACACTAAAACTGATCCACCTCTGGTGTAGTAGAGGAGAACGCAAAATACCAAAAATCAAAAACACACACACCAGAAAAACCAAAAAATAAAACAATAGAGAGAGTACATTGTTGGTTGTTGGAAGGAACCTAACAAAAAAATACTCATTCTGAAAAAATAGCATTATACATTCTACATTGATTCTTCCGTCCATTGAAATCAAAAACTAACATTCATAAAAAGAAAAAGAAGCCCCAAGTGAAATGAAAGGATTTGTCTGTTTCTCTCTGTCTTTTTTCTTATGGGCTTTTCATTTCGCTAGTACCAGTGTCCATGGATATGTTCACTCTTACTTGTACCAGAATCGACCATTGTCGTCACGGCGTACTTTTAATCGACACATTCCACTTGCCAACCGTTCATTCTCAAGAAAGATTCGAGATCCGTCTGGTGTATCTGTGAAATTGGGTTTCCGTCATCATTTACGTGGCAGCACCATTAGAAGCGGCGGCAGGAACGACAACAAGAGATCATCATCGTTTTCATCATCGTCGTACTTTGAACTGTATAGCAGTACCTATAATTCATCGTCTGGATCTAATAACCCTAATCAGGATTATGGAATCATTGTTCCTGAAGACGGATACGGCAGTCCTTGTGTAATCAAGGTACGTACAGTATGTGACTAAGGGATATGTTACATGTTTTTAAATCTTTTTTCAAAATTTCAAAATTGTGTATACTAAACCACAATACAATGTTTTTTTTTTCAAACTCGTTTTGGTACAATGACACATCCATCAGGTCATTGGAGTTGGAGGAGGAGGAGGAAATGCCGTCAATCGAATGATCCAGACACGGATTGAGGGAGTCTCCTTTTGGGCCGTCAATACGGACTCACAGGCACTGGACAAATCCTTGGCTCCCAATAGGCTCAATATTGGGAGACAAATTACCAGAGGACTTGGAGCAGGAGGAATACCCTCTGTGGGAGAAAAGGCGGCTCTTGAAAATGTCAATGATATGACACACATTTGTCAGGGTGCGGATATGGTCTTTATTACGGCTGGTATGGGAGGAGGAACGGGCAGTGGTGCGGCTCCTGTTTTGGCAGAGGTTGCTAGGGATTGTGGTTGTTTGACGGTGGGGGTTGTTACCAAGCCTTTTGCCTTTGAGGGAAAAAAGAGGATGAAGCAGGCGGAAGAAGCAATTGAAAATTTGAGAAAATATGTGGATACCTTGATTGTTGTGTCCAATGATAAGTTGTTGAGGATTGTGCCGGATAATACACCCGTGACGGATGCGTTTTTGGTGGCAGATGATATTTTAAGGCAGGGTGTTGTGGGAATTTCTGAAATTATCATCAAGACAGGATTGGTGAATGTGGACTTTGCAGATGTTAGGGCTGTGATGAAGGATGCTGGAACTGCACTCATGGGAGTGGGTACTGGAGAGGGTAAGACGAGGGCCGCAGATGCTGCAGTTGCAGCGATTTCAAGTCCGCTACTGGATTTTCCCATTAGTGAGGCGAAGAGGATTGTGTTTAATGTGGTGGGTGGACCGGGTCTGGGATTGAGTGAAATCAATGCTGCCAGTGAAGTCATTTATGAAAATGCGCATGAGGATGCCAATATTATCTTTGGTGCATTGATTGATGAAAAAATGGGTGACGAAGTTAGTATTACCGTTTTGGCGTGTGATTTCCGATTGCCTGATTCCATGGTGTTGGAAGGGAGTGTTGGTGGAGGATCATCAGTGCAAGTCAATAGCAGCAGCAGCATTGGTAGTACTACTGATAATACTTCGTCATCAGCTGCACGTGATATAAGAGATGCAAATTTTTACAAAAATCGTAGGCAAGCCACAAAGAGTCCGCTGGGACCTGATGCAAGTTTGGAGGAAACTCGCAAGGCCATAACGAGGGGATTTAAGAAACCATTATCGTCAGTTGTGGAACAAGAACAAAGAAAAGAGAAGAAAAGAGGATTTTTGAGAGGTTTGTTGAGAAAGTTAACTGGGAAAAAATCAAGATGAACTTGTACGTCGAAATAACAGCAATGGGGTATGTTGGTGATTATCATTCAACAAGTACAATAAAAGTTGGCATGCTGAAGCAGATGATTTATTGGGAAATTTAAGGAGTTGCGCACTCTAGACATTTATTCGTAGTTTTAAAAGTATTTTTATTCGGTGTTTACTTCTTCTTTGTGATTGTTTTCTTTTTCTTTGTTCTTTTTGATCTACTATTACTAGCGGTCTTTCCAGCTGTTGCCATAGCAGACAATCGATCTGTTTCGTCTTGTTTAGAATGAAGGATTTTTCGCTTTTCTTTGGCATCTTTCAAGACCAATTGTGAGTTCGTGATGAGTTCTCGGTTGCCACCGCACTCCATAGCATGACTAATATCTGATTGCAATTGAATAATAGCATTCTCTAGTTTTTGATATGCTGCACTCTTCATCCATACAAAATCCTCATCGTGTCCAGCACCACCTTCTTGTTCACCTGCTGGTGCTGGTGTGGAAGAAGGTGATGCTGCTGATGCGTGACATACTTCCCCCGTTATTACTAGCAGTTTCTTCTTCTCGACAACAACAAGTGACCCAATATCCTCAGGTTGCCAATAGGATTTCTCCTCCTTGGAAGACATGCCAGGTACTGGTAAGCGCACATTTGGTATATTATTGGTTGATGCCTTCAACCTCAACTCTGAAGATAGTCTGGATAAAATAGCGTGTGCATTTGAAACTATTTCTTTGTCTAAATATTCTTGTTGTTCCTTTGCTTTGAATAAGATCCGATTCAGTTTCTCAAGTGATTCCTTATCAGAATCGGATCCACATGCAATTTCCATAAGAGACTGACAGGTGGAATGTAATTCATACTCTGTCGTGCATCTATTGCAAAGTGAATTGGATTCATCAATCAACAGTGCCAGCTCTTGTGGCAATTCTTCATTTTGTTGAGCACCAGCAGTAGCAGCATGGTTACTACTAGTACTATTACCCACCATAAAAATGTCTTTCATTGGATCATCATTAACATCAGCAGCGATATTTTTCAAGTAGTTTTGAAATTTCTTCACCTCGTCAAATTTTAAGATGGTCACCATTGGCGATTCGCTTTGGACGCGGCATGAATATTCGTAGATTTGACCAGCCACTTTAATCCATTCCATCTTTTTATTGGCGGCGTGGATGAGACATGACCGAATTCCCATTAATATGGACTTTTCAATGATATCCTGCAAGTTCTTGGCTTCTGTTACTGAAGTGGAAGCAATAATATTCTTTTCGAGTTTTCTCTTGAGTTCCAATTCCAATGCATCGTACTTGGCCTGTTGCTCTTGTTGCAGTTTGTCTCTTAGGCTCATAGAGAATGAATCTTTCTTGTCTTTGGCAAAATGTTTCAACGCTAGACGAATTTCATCATTCATGGCCACATCAAAAGGAGTGAAATGATAAACATTCAATCTAGTCCAATCAGATCCATAATTCAACAAACATTTCACAATTTCCAATTGACCATTGGCTGCAGCTGTATGCAATGGCGTGTTTCCATATTCATCAACATCATCCAATATGGTTTCATTGGAAAGTAGTAAAATCCAGCATGAAGGTAAATGCCCTCTTCTTGCTGCCAAATGAAGTGGCGTTGTTGTCAATCTCTTACTTTTTGTAGTAGTGGTTATGCTGTTGGGACAACATCCTGGTTGACTGCTGCTGGTGGTGGTGATGGTGGTGGTGTTGGATTCTTCTTGTTTATCTTGTTTTCGGTTGTCGTGTTGCTGCTGCTGATCAGCATGATCATACTGATGAGCACATGATGAATAGTATCCCAAACGAAGCAGCTCTGTGATGATCTGTAATGACAGGAAGTGCAGTATGAAAGAAAGAAGGCAAGCACACAAATGTCATTATGATATATTGTAGTATACTTTTATTAACAATCCACCAGGCAGGCAGAATATAACAACAATGTTAGTAGTAGCAGTACCGCACTGGTGCTGCATAATACTAGCCAGCAATAGCAATTAAGTGATCGGCAGTCAGCATCCTAGTAGTACATGTAGTCAAACTTACAAGTTCATTTCCATGCCAAGCTGCCCAACACATCATATCCCATGAGGACGAGCATTCTTGTTGTTCTTTATTTTTTTGCTCATCATTGTCTTCTTTCTGCTGCTCTTGTTGTTGTTCTTTGTGGTTTTGTTCTTCTTGCACAATTGTCGATAACAATTCAAGGAATTGCTGTGTCTGATTTTCTTGAACTGCATGATACAGAAGCTGTAAATGATTAATATTTTTATTACAAGTTGTAATCATTTATTTGTTTAGTTAGTTAGTTAGTTAGTTAGTTAGTTAGTTGGCGGGTTGTATTTTAATCCATCCTGTACATCTATCGCTGCCTCCTCTCTCCCCTCTCCCTCCGGGTTTGTGACCCAAAAGTGCGGGAACTCAGGATTCCTTTCTCTAAAAAGGCCTTTATGAGCCATGTTTACCATTTACCCCTTGTACTATAATTTTCTACAAAATCCACGTAAAAAATCACACCTTTTGCTACAGTACGCATGCGCTTCTATTGTGCTATGCTCCTCCGCAGCCCCATCATGACGACCATCATCCGCCATCCTGGTCGGTTTTCGGCTCAACAGAATAGGTACATTCTCTCTCTAGCTAGCTCGAGCAATACGAACTACAAGAGAAGCAACCAAAATAGCGCAAGATGCAGATCTTCGTCAAGACCCTCACCGGTAAGACCATCACTCTCGATGTCGAGCCTTCCGATACAATTGATAATGTAAAGACCAAGATTCAGGACAAGGAGGGTATCCCGCCTGATCAACAGCGTCTCATCTTCGCCGGAAAGCAGCTCGAGGACGGCCGCACTCTTTCGGATTACAACATTCAAAAGGAGTCGACTCTTCACCTCGTGCTTCGTCTTCGTGGAGGAGTGTACGATCCTTCTCTCGCGCTTTTGGCCAAGGGATACAATTGTGAAAAGGCAGTTTGCCGTAAGTGTTATGCTAGACTTCCGCCAAAGGCCACCAACTGCAGGAAGAAGAAGTGCGGCCACACCAATCAGCTTCGCCCCAAGAAGAAGCTCAAGTAAACTAATGCACTGTGGGTTTCTTTTTCAGAGTCTGTTTGGATGGAAGTGTTGCGACTGGTAAGAGGATGATGAGCCGGAGAAAAGGAACAAAGGATCTGCTAGGAATGTTTGTATTTTAGTATAGAATCACGTGCCGAGTGGTTTGAAAATTCTCTGTATCTCTCTTCTTTCCTGGTTGTTGCGTTTCTAGAAAAACTTTTTTTGAATTGGGCCCTCTTTTTAAAAAAAATAAAGAAAATTGTCAAAAAAGAAAATTTTTAATTGTGCTCTTTTATAGATACAGTAGTACTGCTACGAAGTTTTGGTGCAACCAAATCTTTCTCTAGAGAGAGAGCTACTCCATCACTTGCCGCAAATCTCCTTGTATATATACATCAGGGAGTTGCTTGAAACAAAAAAGTATTTTTATTCCATGGCGCCTCGTTGATATCATTGTTAGTATTAAGATTCTTTCTGGATGATGGGATTTCTGCAAAGCCTTGTATTTCTGCCATATTCTTGATGCGTTCGTATAGGGCAATCTGGTCTTTCTCTTTTATTTGGAAAATGAATTTTCCACTTTCTACTTCCACTTGAGCATTTATATTACGGTGCTGAACATTGTAATGACAAGGACAGGGACAGGTACAGGTACAGGAACAGGGATGACAGTCAGATGAAGGTGAAGGAGAAGGTCGACGATCGTGTGGGTCTTGTACTTCATTCTCGGGAGAAGGTGGAGATTGGATTCGTAGAATGGATTTGAATTTGTCAGATCCGAACCATTGTGCCACTCTCTGAGATAGAAATACATAATCAAAATGTCCTTGGTATTTCTTCTTTTTGGAAAGAAGATTGTCAAGATCACCCAACAATGGGATGATGGTTATTCCATCATCATGCAATGCTGCTTTTCGCTGTCTCGATTCTGTGCTTTGTTTGGAGTTGGGGTATTGTGGATGAGAGGGTGGTAATACCTTGGTTTCCTTTCCATGGCTGTTATCAATTGAAACAAGACCAGAGAAAATATCATGTTGGGTTTTCATTTCATATCTGGCTCCAGTCTACAATGGGCAAATGGATGCAAATGCGCCCAATGTAGTGGAAAAGCAAGATGATACATACCAATCATCATGGTAAGTTAGTTGTACACAAATCTAGTCGTTTGCAAAAATTACAACGGAGATCCAAGAGTCGTCACATAGACATACCTCAAATTCCCACATAAAGTCCATCAAATTGAACATGGCTACCTCGACTGTGTGATGACGGTATTGCTCGGCACCTGTCCCTTTGTTCAAAACCTCC
The DNA here is from genome assembly GCA_019693545.1 of Chaetoceros muelleri. Classification (NCBI taxonomy): domain Eukaryota; phylum Bacillariophyta; class Thalassiosirophyceae; order Chaetocerotales; family Chaetocerotaceae; genus Chaetoceros; species Chaetoceros muelleri. The sequence goes on from JAAMXU010004254.1 coordinate 39,268, forward strand.
AACAATCCCCTTGCATACATATGCTCCGAGTCAACCTCCACACCATGAGATACATAGGGACCATTGAGAATGTCGAGCCAGTAACCCTTGACATCTTTGCTCGTACCACGACTTTGACCACTTTTGATTGTACCCTGAGTGGTAGTAATCATGGTAAGATTCTGTTGGTCATAAGTTGTATTTCCAAACTCATAGGCTATACCTGTCATGCGCCATTTCCTCCATTGGTCAACGTGAATGATGCCAGCTGTATGCTTGACTCTGGCATAATAGTCCCATTCTGATACGTTGTGTCGACTAATGTGTTGTAGTAAGTACCCAACAAGATCAGTGGGGTGGGTCAAGATGACGAAGATTGTGTAAGACCAACCATTGTTACTTCAAAACTCACTCTCCACGGAATTAAAAAACAAAGAATAATTCAATATGATTTAACTTACCAATCATATCTATCACGATAATAACCTCTCAAACGAAAATCTCTCAACACTTTCACATGGTGTTCTTGTTGTTTGTCATCAGAATGTAACCACTCCTTGTGAAACACATGATACAACGCATCACGTTCCTTTTGCTTCAACCAAGACAAATCCACCAATTGCCTCAACAATGCCAACTCCTCCTCGTTCTCCTTGTTCTCCTCCTTGTTCTCTTGACCATCATGATCATCATCAGGATAACTGCTACTAACACCTGCGCCATCTCTTTTCTCGTAATACACAAACTCTCCAAGTTCCTTCCCAGATTGTTCCACATAATCATAGGCACGTCTAGAAATCAAGGCATTGTACAATTCCAGGTAAAGGCATGCCCGATGTCGAGTCGGTACATGTTCATCCAGAAATATTTTCAATTGCAAAATATGCCTTGCCAGTATTTCTATTTCGGGTTCCAACAAGAAAATATGAATTCTGTAACGTGGATGATTATGACGATGTCTTCGACCCAAGGTATGCAAAACATGTCGAACATCGCTTGGATTGGCCAAGAGGATATTGATGTCTTCTTGCTTTTGGTCATTTCCACTTTCACAGTTACAGCAGCAGCAACAGCAGCAGCAACAGTAACTACTACATCCTAGTCCAACACCACATCGACGTTGTGAGGACAAAAGATCAAAGCTTGGACTCAAGCCCCACATGCTATGAATTCCCATGCCCTGTTTGAAATCATTCATTTTCGATGACAATCAAGAAAGAAATAATATTGAACAATGTCATTCACTTCACTTCACTGACTCTCTCTCTCTCGTCTTTCTCTCTCTCTTGTTGCAAACTCTCGTGCTGAATGCATGAATGAATGAATGAATGATGAGCAAGTACGTCCGTAGCAACAAGTAAAAGCAAACACTCTTCCTGTTGTGACAAACTTTCCGAGGGCATGAAAATATAAAATTATTCTTAGTTTTCAAATTTCATTCTTATTTTTCATTTGAATTTTGAAAAATATCGCTCATCTCTTCTTGATTGATTCGTTCGTTCGTTCGTTTCATGTACCGTTGTATCATTCGTAATAATAAATAGTGTAGGGTGTAGGCATGACATTACATTATCCTCCTCATTCACGGGGATGCATTGTATTGCATTCCTTCATTAAATTCAATTTCATTCATCATATTCACTGTTGCCTTCTTTGTTTGTGCCCCATGCACTACTCATAACGAATGCCGTGGATAGGTAATAGATGAAACAAAAAGGGTTGTCAGTAGTTGTCAATGATGGTGATATAAAATGATTTTTAGCCCTGTTAAAAGTAGTATGGTACTCATCGCCCGCGCGGCCAATCCCAGCCAGAGAAGAAAGAAGAAGAGCGACCACAAATCCATTCCAGGTATCCCCCGTCTGGGATAACGTACGCTACGCACTGTTCCCGTACCACCAGACATCAGACACCACATATCTCATGAACATCACATCACATACATACATCTACATTCAAAAAAAAAAAAATATATATATATATATATATATAAATAAATAAAAACATGAAAAAGATTTCAGTAATATCAAAACTTGCTCTCATCCTTACCTCCTTCACAACGGTTAACGCCAGTGGACCTGCATCTGCAGCTGCAAATGCTGCCAAGGCATTGGACTACCGTTACTTTCTCGCGGGTGGAGTCTGTGCTGCAACCTCTCATGGTCTCACAACCCCCATTGACGTGGTCAAAACCAAAATGCAGGCCCAGCCAGAAGTTTACAACAGGGGAATGGCAGCAGCTACCATGTCCATTCTCAAAACCGATGGTCCCTCTGCACTTCTTGGGGGGTTGGGACCTACGGTCGTTGGATACGGTGTCGAAGGAGCTATGAAGTTCGGAGTGTATGAGGTTATGAAACCCATCATGGCCAACTTATTTCAGGGCAATACTGCCTTTGCATACATCCTTGCCAGTATCTTTGCTGGTGCTGTGGCATCTATATTGTTGTGCCCGATGGAATCTGCAAGGATACGTGTTGTGACCGACCCAGAATATAAGGGAATGGGACTTTTGCAAACTTTGCCCAAGCTCATTCGCGAGGATAGTTTCGTGAGTTTGTTTAGTGGAATTTATGCCATGTTGAGTAAGCAGGTGCCATATACCATGGGGAAGCAAGTTTCGTTTGATATTGTGGCAACGTTTCTGTATTCTCTCTTGGCAGGAAGGGATTTGAAGCCAGAGGATATGAAATGGTTTGTGTCGGTGCTTTCGGCATTTGTGGCATCGATTTTTGCGTGTATATCCAGTCAGCCAGGTGATATGATTTTAACAGAGACATACAAAGGTAGTAAGGGAACTGGATTTTTTGGAATTATTCAAAATATTTACAAGCACAAGGGAGGAATATCAGGTTTCTTTACTGGTACCGGAGCAAGGATTGTTCATGTCAGTAGTATTATTACCAGTCAGCTTGTTATTTATGACATTGTCAAGCAGCTTTTGGGGCTTCCTGCCACGGGTTCTCATTGATATAATATAAAAGAGAGAAAGAGAGATTGAGGGTGAGAGAGAGAGAGACTGAGGGTGAGAGAGAGAGAACGATGAAGAAGAGAGTGAATACAGCAGCAGTAAGCAGTACAGTAGTAACAAGATAGATATGATAATGAAATGTATAATCTCTTGTTGTTCGATCTCTTTCTGGTTAGACTGTATAGTGTATTATATATTTTTATAATCATTAAATATAACTTGCGTCATGAGCTTCGCAAAACAAAACATCCACGTCTCTTTTGGTTATAGTGCATGTCAGCGGCAATGTACGGCAAGTAAACACGCATGTCACATGTAGCAACCTTTTGCAATTATGGAACCGTTATACAGCAAAACCTAGGACATTCAATGGTAGGGGGGACAGTGACTGGTTCTAGGAATCTGAGTTCACAAAGTGCATCTGGTAGACTACCAGTGAAATTGTTTCCTTCTAGAGTTAGGACTTCTAGATTTGTCAGATTAGCAATTTCCAAGGGTATCGTACCAGACATGTTGTTTCCTGCCAATCTCAAAGCTGGTAGAGAAAAGTTGTCAAGGAAAGGATTCAATGATGTATATATCATCATAATATGATGAGTATGTGATGAGATGAAATGATATACTTGAAAAAAAAGATGAAAAACGCAACATGGAACAACTTACTCGTTAATTCGGTCATTTCTCCAATGCTGGGCGCGATTTCTCCTGTAAGTTGATTGTTTTCAAGATTTGCAATCGTTAATGCCGTCTTTTGCCAAAATTCTGCGGGGATGTCTCCACTGAAACGGTTGTTATCAAGCGCGATGGTTTGCAAAGAGTTGTAATTGCTCAAGAAAGATAGATCACCTGTTAGGTCATTGTCACTAAAGTCAATGGATCTGATTTCACGCAAGTTACTTAGAGCACTCGGCACTGGTCCAATAAGATTCGCATTGTTCAATCCGAGGAATTTCAACCCGGGAATATTACCAAAACCAGCTGGGATCTGCTGTGGAGAAAACGGGTTCTTACTTGCCGTGAAGAAAATCAAATTATTCATGTTTTGAACATTGGAAGATATTGTACCAGTGAGTCTATTGTTGTCTAAATCAACTTCCCTTAGAGTTGACTGGTAGAATGCATCAGGAATCTCGCCGCTAATATCTTGACTCTGAATGTCGAGTGCTGTGATCTGATTAGATTGACCAATAGTTGCAGGGAGAGATCCAGATAATCTACCTCTTCTATTCTCATCAGGGTCGGTGAAAGCGACTTCTACATCTCTAATTCTGGGCATCAAAAATATTTCAGGTGGAAGAATACCATTCAGATTTACATCTTGTCCATCCACTGTTTCAAGGAAAAAAATGCAGACATAAATAGTCATTGAGAGAAATCTATGAATGTTTCATAACATGAGGAAAAAGAATATTTCTCCATACTTACAAGGTTCTAGTTTCAAACCCAGTACTCGTCCACTTGCGTTACAGACAATACCATACCATTCACATTCTGATGCACCACTGAGGAATCTCTGAGCGTCAGTAGGACATGGTCCAGTTGCTGCTCTACAAAAATTCCACCTGTCTCCATCTGTGCTGTAATAAAACGTTGCTAAAGAGAAGCGCTGAACGATTTGAGCATTGGAATCGGGACAAAGTGCAATAGGATCGTCATTTATCAACCATTCCGCAGCTCTTGCTTGAGGAGAGTTAGCTTCGTTAAGTGCATTACCTCCACTTATGCCAGATATAATACCATTAATAAATTCAACTCGTTGCTCCTCAGTTCTTCCACAAATGGTAGGTGGGCCCACAACTGGAGCTTTTGTGGGGGGAGATGTATTTTCACGTCCCATGGTGGGGGATGGTGTTGGTTTTGTCGTTACTGGCGATGGTGTCAAAGGAGGATCCGGGCCGAAACTTGTTGGAATTCCTCCCTTGGCAGATTTGGACTGTTTTGGCGATTTGGATGATTTTGCACTTTTGAATGATTTTGGCGATTTGAAGCTCTTGTTACTTTTGCTTCCCTTGCCCTTTCCGTATGATTTGGAACTCTTACTTCCGTCTCTTCCCTTTCCCAATGACTTTGGGCTTTTACTACTCTTAACTCCTTTCCCACCTTTTCCCTTTGGATATTTTGGGGATTTTCCTCCTTTGACACTGGGTGATTTTGAACTCTTCATACTTTTAATCTTCAAACGTTTAGAACTTCTGCTACTGCTGCTACTGCTGCTTCTACTGCTAGAAGAACTTTTTCCTCCTAGTCCCTGTGTTCGTAACAGAGCAAGGTGAGTATCGTTAATTAATCCACATGACGCCGTTGGATTCGTGTGAGATGCCATTTCCACGGTAGAAGACACCATGCTTTGGTAAAGTAAGACTTACCCTGCTAAGATTTCTCGCACCAGCTTTTACATCGTGTCGCAAGTATTTTGTTTCATGTTCTTCACAAAGGACTTTGGACGCCAGGGCTAATACACAAACTAGTGCGAAGAAAGATCTGTAATACAGCGACCTCATTTAGACTCCTTTATATTTCTGCGAATGAATTGTAGAACTATGAAAATATATCGCTACTTTTTATTCTACCGATAGTTTCCGTTATGATGGAAATGGAATTGTCCAAGTTGTTTCAGTACTTTTGTATTATGTTTAGCGAAGAACATATATATATTTGTTTTGTTTGTAAAAAGATGGCAGTTTTTTTTTCAAACTGAAAATCGCCGTTTTAGCTCCGTGAGAAAAAAATGACAGTTGACGGCTTCCGTTTTTCTGTGTAGCCTTATTTTATTTCGGGTTGGTTCTGCACCCCTTGTCCCATGATGCATTCATATAAATGGGGGGATTTTTATGTCTATTAGTTAGGAAATCAAAAAATTTAAATTCGTCATCGGTCGCAAGACAAATTGCAACAAAACCTCAAAAAGAGGAGATTTCTTCGTAAAATGTCGGTAAAATGTCTCATTTAATGTCAAAAAGAGATTTTTATTAGCATGCACACCTGCCTATCTATCACATTATGTCGTCACAACATTTGCAGATACGTGTAGAGCATAGCGTGTAACACAAAAACTGGCGGGTGAACAAGGGTGAACAGTGAACACCAAGCAACTTAACGATAAAACATAAAATTCAAGACACGCAGTGTATCCCATGTGTGTTATCTCTTCATCTTTTCTCTCGTCTCTGTCCTGAGTGAAAGAGGAAGATGTATACCATATCATGTAAGCCTCCATGACCAGTTGTATCGAATGAGAAAGAAGGAGAGAGTTCCCAAATGGATAGTTGTTATTTTATTAGTGGTATTCGCTGTCATGTCACGTCTTGTTATGTCAACTGTATACTCTATCATCTACCATCGATCAGTGCATCTATATCTATATCTATTTATTTATCTATCATTATCGAAAAACGTTTTGCTGCGAGTAAAATAGGAAAGTCACACGTTGCATTCCTATTTATCCATCAACCGGTATTCTTGTCCTTGCTTGGTCACTTGGCCCCAATCAATCAAACCAACGTGTGCAAAGTGCAAATACAGTTGACGTCTTTACTTACTACAGTACATGCTATTTGCTACTTTTCACATCCAAACAAAGAACGAAGCATACACTGTTGCGTAGCTAAAAGACCGTGTTACTATGATGCTATGAATGCATATTTCATGTTTCCCTAAACCCTCGGATCCGCACTTTCACTTTTAGTCCATTGATCGATTGCACAGTACAGTACATTACAGTACTACACACTCATTCTCTAATCTTCTCCCTCGGACAATTCATCCAATGCTGCATTCTCATCCATACCAAAAGAAGCTGTTGATCCAGAAAATGCTCCACCCATATCTCCAAAAGAACCCTCCATCAATTTCCCAAGATCACTTCCAAGATTCTTATACATGTTTGCCGCAGCCACCATGGTCTCTCTCCATTTAATTGGATCATTCAATATTTCTTCGAATCCCGGCATACTGGCCATCATTCCTTTCATCATGGGATTATTCAAAATCATTTGCCGACTCTGTTCTAGTTTTTCCGGATCATTCATGTATTCTTGAAACATGGGAGAATTCATCATTTCTTGCATGGCCTGTATACTTTCTTCCATAGAGGGCATTTCTCCTCCCATTTGCTTCATCATTTCATCCATTTGCGATGGGTCGATCCCTGCCTTTTCCATCATGTCTTTCATCATTTGATCCATTTTATTTCCACTGCTACCACTACCTGCCCCAGCCAAGGAAGAAGAACCACCGCTTCCACTGCTGGTATTAGCACTATTACTAATTCCCCCCGTCTTGGATGGAACGACATTGATCAAACTTCCATCTTGTACACCAACATCTTCCAAGATATCCTCTGGCTTCAACTTTTTCCCACCAAAGAGAACCTTTCCCTGCAAATGAGTAGGAACTCCAGAAAGAGATTGGAGAGAAGATTGAAGTTCTGAAACAGAATTTACAGATGGGACCGAGTATTTCTTCCCACTTAGTACGACACTGACATTGAGGGGTTTGCCAAAGATAGCTTGCCAGGAGGTACCCAAGAAAAGTAGCTAAACAAATAAACAATGAATAATAATAAAATGAAATCCATCATTCATCATGAGTGTGTGATGATTGGATGACGAGAGAGGCAGACAGACAGATAGACACACACACACAAACACACACACACACAGAGAGAGTATCAGTGAGCAATGAGAGAGATAATTATCAATCAATCATGTGATTCAAAATGTTTCAAAGTGACACTCACATGAAGTGTTGTCCCAAGACGCATGTTGTTGATTGGTTGATTGACTGATTAAAAGATACTATAGAAAGGTGACGATTGTATTTGATATGAAGAAAGGTATCTCTGACTACTGATTTCAATTAATAAATGTATGAAGGTGTGTGAGATGAAAGAATAGAAGGAAATTGGATCTTGTTGTAACTTGCTTGCTTGTGTATGTTTGCGTTTTGCGTCATGAGCGATGGAAGGATGATGATTGTGTCGTGGTATGTTTGTATGAAGAAAGGTACACGTATGTATGTACCTGGTATACTGTACGGTAGAAAGTTGATTGACGTACGACAGGGCACGACACTTCCACGGGGAGGTGCAATGATGCGGCGTACTGTGATCGTATGCCGAAAAAATACAACCCTACATACAACCCTGTAGAACCTACGAGGA